>QMIH01000791.1:45057-135133 GCA_003987875.1 Clarias batrachus | reverse complement strand
CTGGTCTCTGTGGTGTTGGACTGGTCTCTGTGGTGTTGCACTGGTCTCTGTGGTGTTGCACTGGTCTCTCTGGTGTTGGACTGGTCTCTCTGGTGTTGGACTGGTCTCTCTGGTGTTGGACTGGTCTCTCTGGTGTTGGACTGGTCTCCGTGGTATTGGACTGGTCTCTCTGGTGTTGGGCTGGTGTCGGGCCGGTCACTCTTGTGTCGGGCTGGTCTGTTAAACTCATTCAGTATTCATACTTCTTTTGAGACATGTATTTCACTATATTGTTTTGTCTCTGTTAGGTCATAAACACTCTTCCATACCTTTGAATTTTGCATGGCAATATCCCTTCACACACACCGCTATCTTTATTAGGTCTTATCATGAAGTTTCTGAAGCTATTTGCTTTAATGTAAATGTATGTTGTAGGTTCGCTCTCACTGTCCTCTGTGCGGCTGCTGCTGCCACCGCTGCGACTTATGTCTGCCTTCATGTGGCGAGTCATCCAGCAGCAGAATCTGGAATATTTTGACAAGCTTGAAGAGTACATCCTCCTTATCACAAGAATGGTCCCTGAGATTATGAGCGAAAGACAGAGGAGTGTGCTCATTACGGGTCTGAGAGCAAAGGTGAGATTCATCAGGTGTTCCCCAAAACGCAGATGTCTTTTTTGAATTTTTTATCTTGCTTCCTTCAGCCCGTAACTTTGAAATGAATCGAAGCAATAGTACTTTATTGTTCTAGCACCATGTAATATGTTAATAAATCAGTTCTCTAAAGTTGGTTTAAAATGATGATTTAGTGAGCAAGAACATCTCACCCTGTCTATATGTTTGCTTTTAAAACATTGCTTGCATTTTTATTTAATTTGTTTGAAGTGGGCATTACAATAAATTGAGATGTGTCGATGGTCAGACTTACAGATTAATTCTTCACATGCATATGGCAATTGGCTGCAAAATATCTTGTATCTTTTTCTCCTTTTCCACACAGATGATTCTTGAAATGTGTAAAGATGAGTTGCCAACCGACTTAAAGACTGTCAGGGCACATCTTCAAACAGTTGAGTCTTTCAGTATGTTTAAGGTGAGAATGATCAGTGATAATTGGATAGACTTACTGAGAGAGAATGTACTGTTTCACTATGCTGCCGCCTTCTGCAATTTGTCATTTTTAAGGTTTAGCTTTTTGGCACTAAGTGTGCTTTCACATTTAGTCATTTAGTTTATTTGAATTGATCCCTTCAAAAGTATTTTCCCTTTTGGGGTGGTGGTTTGCAAATAAAAATATTAATTTCATTCACATGCTAATTTATCATGATTTATTAATGTAATATGGTTATATTACATTAATAATATTGTTCTGTAAAATTAGGTTTGCTGTTATTAACCACTTTACATAAGTTCACATGTAGCACAAGCAGTAATTAACATTAACAAGCAGTTCTTTTTTATTTAATTTTTTTTTTAAAGAGCACTGGTTTGGAGGTAGAATCATTACAGGGCAGATTGTTAAAGCTCGTCATGACCCTCCTTGAGGACCCAGTTAAAAAACAGCATTTCTTTCAGGTAAGACTTTCCTGAGAAATGTTACTGAGGAATATTGAAGATGAGATAAAACTTTAGAGACCAATATGCTGACTCGCTTGGTGTCTTGTCTTATTCTTATTTCTCCAGGAGGTTTTCCCACATGAGTTCGGTCCTGAATTTGACAAAGCACTGCAGGTCCTTGTTGGCCATTTTCTTTCCAGACTGGAACAATTCCTGCCTGTACCCAATTTCAAACAGGTATTCTGGGGTAACTTTTAGGTTCACTGTTTATTTTTGTTCTTGGATGAGAACTTTTCATGGCAAAACATCATATGAGAGTTTAAAAAAATATATTATTATTATTTGTTTGGCAGCCTGAATTTTCTATATAAAACCATAAGCAATAACATTAAAACCACCAACAGGTGATGTGAATAACATTGATGCAATTGTCCCTACCAAGGAGTGAGATGAACCGTAACTTTGAAATGAATCGAAGGATTAACGAAAGATGAGTTATGGATCTTTTTGATTAAAAGCACACAACTTAGCTATAACACTAGCGCTCACAGTATAGTGAGCTATTAAACAGCCAGTTCTCAAAGTTGATGAGTTGGAAGCAAGAAAAATGCCAAGCATAAGAATCTTTGTGTCTTTAGGATGCACTGTGGGAAGAAGACAAGTTACAGGAGGCAGTCTGATGCTCTATTAATATTGCTTGGAAATCTTGGGTCCTGGCATTCATGTGGATGTTATTTTGACAAAAAAGTAAACATTGTTTGACTGAGTACAGCACACTATGGCAATGGTATTCCAAAATGGCATTCGCCCCTCCTGCAGGATAACGCACCCAGAAATGCTGCAATAATTGTTCAGAAATGGTTTAAGGAACATGGTTTTAAGGACTTGGAGGGATTGCTGCAATATTGATGTCTTGGTATCAGATACCACAGCACGTCTTTAAAGGTCTTGCACGTTCCATGCCTTGACGGATCAGAGCTATCTTTGCAGCGCAAGTAGGATCTGTACCATATTAGGCAGGTGGTTTTATAGCTAATCAATGTATTGAGCTGAACTATACAGATTTTCTTGTAAACATTGGCTTCATGCAACATAGGAAGCATTTGAGCCAGCTGTTTAGATTTGTTACTTTACAACATGCCAGATTAGCATATTATTGAAAAAACATGCCACTGTGCTCCTACACCATATAAAGTTCTGAGAACCATACAGTGGTGGCAAAAAGTAGTCATGAAAAAAAATCTATATTTATTATGAAATCCTTTATTCATACAGATATAGAGTCAAAAAGATGTTTGCAGTACTGTGGTGTCACTTGTACAATCCATGCCGGATTGATTGCTTCCTGATATCGTGTTCATAAATTTGTCAGAGAAGTTTGCAGTTCACCTGAGAATTCCTGAGTTTAAGTCATTTTTGTGCATAGACGGACACCCCAGCTTCAGAAAGTAAAAGTACAGCCACGTACAGTATTTGTTCCATGCATTAACTAAACCAGCTGATTCTAAATAGCACAACTCTTCTGTCAAGATAGGTGAGAACTAATTTGTGACATCACGTGTTTTGTGCACAGGGCGAACTATAATACATGGCATATATTCTCCTAACACCTTGGCCCACCACTGTAGACGTTCCTCAACTGAAATATGTTTAATTACATGTACTGTCACAATTTTTTGGAAAAAAAATCACCAATGACGTTTTACTTTAACACATTTTTAATCTGGTCGATGCAATTAGTAATATGTATGTAATTAGTAATAAGGACTTTTTTTGTAGAAAGTTATTAAAATATTTCTGTATCATTTTGGTCTAATATAGTTATACATATTTTGTTGATAATTAAGTTTTAGTTTATACATCATTTTAGTATTCTGATTCAATAAATTTGATTCATTCTATTGTTTCTGATTTTTTTTTTCTTTTTTTTTTCAGGCAGCTCAGTGGCTAGATTCTGAACCAATAACCTGGGAGGATTTAGTACAGATGAGCTGCGATCCCACCCACTTGCTTCCCCTCCTACAAAGTGACTATCGTGGAACCTTAGATAGAAACGGTAAAGTATTCTTAAAAGCAAAGATATAGCTACTGATTAGGGAAATTTAAAAAAATGTCCATACTGACTTTCAGAATAGTAACATTTTTCAAATCTGACTGTACATACCAATGAAAAAAGTTTGGACACATTTTTATTTATTTTCTACATTCTAGAGCAATACTGGATTTAAAAACAAAAATTATTAAATAACACATAGGGCACAAGGTGATTAAGTAACTTGAAACAACAACTGAATGTTGTTAGTTAAGACACAAATGTGAGCTGTTCTGGAATAGTTCTTGCAAGAACAATATTGTCAAGTGTATTTGCAAAACTCATCAAGCACCATAATAAAAATGGCTCTCTTGAAGAACATCCTAGGAAAGCCAGACCAAAGTGTACTTCAGATTGATGGGTCACTCGTGTTGCTAGTAGTTTGTTTCTTAAAGGTCTACAGTAGTGAGCACTAATGTTGTTTTTTGTTGTTGTACACTGCATCGTTGTGATGAGATTGTAAAAAATGTAAATGTAAACTTTTTAAAGCATAACTAACTAGACATAAGCAAAATAATGCACTAGACAGTGTGGAAATTAGTTGTCTTGTCAGCTTATGTGTTGCACTAGCTTTAATGGAAGACCTCCTAATGTTAAGTACAGTTAAAGTTTAGTACATGAATGTAATCGTTTCTCTGCTTATGTTTTATTGCCAGGTCTCCCATCTGTTGTAGAGGAAAGAATTATCTCAGCTCTGTCTCTCACGTCTTTTACTGATGGGGTAATCCCAAGTGAGCTCAATTCCGATGATCCATCTGAACCATCCGTCAGCGTAGACACATCCTCCCAGACAGACCTGGATCTGATGCCCGACAGTAAGACAAATGTTTTAGGCCATGAAATTGTCACTTCAGATCAGTCTCCTAGCGAGCCTACATTGGATGAGACAGAATCACTTGCAAAAACAACACATGGAGAAGCTGACTCAAATGAGAGAAGTTTTCATGAGACCAGGGAGGAGACAATGAAAACCTCTCAAATAGAATGTGAGGATGAAAGATCTGGAGGAGATGCCGAGGAATCACCCACTGGATCTGAGGGCAAGAGTGGACAGATGCTTAAAGTGATCGTTCCAAAGCATCTGTTACCTGCAATTAAACAGATCAGTCTGCCTTCTGTTTTACTCTCGCGCTGTACGAGCAGTGAACCAGTTCCACTTAAGTGGGTGAAGTTAAAAATTTGCTTTTGTGAAGACGTTTGGAGTTTTCTCTGACGAATGTAAGTAACGTTATTTATGTCATGTCTGTTGCAGAGTAGTTCCAGTTTCAGATGCATCGCCTTCCCTGAATTCAAATGTTTCAGGTATGTAAAGATGCAGTTACCAGGGGGCCATCGTCAGTGGGCCGTCCAATGGGGTTATCTTCAGCAGCAGCGAGAGGTTGACAAGTAATGCAAACTCCAGCGAGAGAGAGAGGGAGAAGTAGGAGGGAATGCGGGGGGGGGGGGGAGATTATTGGGTAAACATTTTAAGTGTTTAGAGTAAAGAGATTTTTGTGGTCCAGATTTAACATATAGAGAACATGTTAAACATGATGTTTTCCTTCGTCCTCTAGAAAATACTAGAACCTTGCAGAGAAGGCGGCCAAGAGCCCACATGGAACAGCGTGCTAAGACCGGCAGCTACAAATGTGTTAAAACCCATTTTCAGACTTCTGTGCACCAGCGTAAAAGACACAGGAAGTATTCCTGCCCCAATTGCGAAGAGAGTTTTGAGTCTATGAAAGCTTGGACCAAACATCGCACAGAACACAAAGAAGAAAAGCCGCAGAGGTGTACTGACTGCGGTGAAGAATGCGCAAGCCTGCAAGCTCTAGTGTCCCATTCCAAAACCCATAACCACGTGGTGAGCGAGAGCTTGCCGACTCCTGAAAAAGTAGCACCTCCTCTGAAACTATCTCCAGGAGAGTGTAAATTTTGTGGTGAGACATTTACTCTCATCGAGCTGAGAAACCACTTAAAAACCCATCCAGAGTTCCGACCTCACCAGTGTGACCACTGCGGGAGGTGTTTCGCTAACCTGAGCAACTTGTTGGCTCACATTTCGAACCACACAGGAGAAAAGCCTCACGTCTGCTTGAACTGCGGCAAAAGGTTCTTCAGCAAGCCGCAGCTCAAGTCCCACATGAAATCTCACTCGAAAGAGCGGCCATACTGCTGCTCTTACTGCGGGAAGTGCTTCCACACAGCTGGGAACCTTAACATCCACACAAGGATACACACAGGAGAGAAACCTTATACGTGCCTAGAGTGCGGGAAGGCATTCAGCTCAGCTGGACGTCTGCAGGTTCACCGTCGCTGCCACACCGGAGAGAAACCTTATCAGTGCGATGTGTGCGGAAGAGGATTCATTGTGTCGAGTCATCGCACGATACACATGAGGTCACACACAGGGGTGCGACCTTTCACGTGCGAAATCTGCGGCAAGACCTTTTCTAGGCGTAACTGCTGGAGTGAACATATGTACAGTCACACAGACATGAAACCGTTTCCTTGCCCTGTTTGCTCAAAGAGCTTTATTCGCCGTAGCCATTTGAAAAGACACATGCAGAGCCACAGCGGTGACCAAAGCAATACTGTTTCAAAGGATGTGTAAATGTCTACAAAATGTTGAATAACTCATAGCTGTGGAGTCTTTAGGCTCCAGGATTATTGTGTAATTTTGAATCTGCTTTATAGAAATAAATCCTGTTATTTATTTAGAACGGTCTTGGTTCGTACTTGTCTTATGGTGGGTAGAGAAAAATCTGTGGTCTTTAACTGATTCACTCTCTTACAAGTTATTGTGAATGTCCCTGTGTTGTGTAGTTTATAAACCCCTATTTGAAGAATATATTGGTGTAATTTTGCCCAATTTTGAAGTGTCCCAGCACTTCATCAGGTTTTCATTCGAGTCAAAACCCTTTTCATTTTGCAGACAATGAAATTTCTGAAGTCACACAGCGCACACAAATTTAGCCCCGAGCATCCTACAGTTATCCTGAGAGCATCAGTGTTGGATTCTTCAGTATTTTGTTTATTGTTCAGCTCAGTTAGGTTTTTACTGTACAGTTGTTGTCCAAATATTTCTGTTATACACATAAAATTGGACATCATAGAGAGTTTTTTTTGGCCATTGCTGGACAGCATGGGAGAATGTGAAACACTCGATGGTATCTAGTGGGAATTGTACAAGTCAGATTGTCCGCGTAACAGTCTTTAATCATTTGTCTAATGTTGGTGGATTATATGATCATACATTGCATTACACAGTCTGTTATAAAATATAAAACAATCCTCAATCAAATTGATATTGGATGTAAACTTAGGAACACATCTTACCTTTAAATATACCATATTGACTAGTAGTGTAAAGACATTATAAACATATAAAAGCAAACAACACAAATTAACAAATTTAATTTGATGAGAATTTTTTCTCTATTTCTTTTGTTGAATTTGTTGAGGTGTAAAAAAAAAAAAGTCATTTGGACATACCAAATGTGATGTAGCAGGGCATTAGCTCTTTAATCTGTCCAACTCTCACCTTCACATTTGTGTGCACTGCATTAACACCAATTCAGATCAATCTTTTAAACGGGTAAATATCACCATTAGCCAGTTTCAACATCTCATTGAATTTCAAGCCTTTACCATAACTGTTTCAGATTTAACTGCAAAGGCTTTGGTCTTTATGTTTGAGCTGCCTGAATAGGGTTCTCCTGATAAGCATCATTGCAGATTAGTTTGAAATGTTCTGCTTTGTCATCAGTGTGACACAACTCATGAGAAGAACAAAAATACAGCACCAGCCAACAAATTAGCACTGGAATCATCAATCATGTCTCTAATATTTCACATTCAAATATTTTGAGCTTCATGATGGCTTCGCCTTTATAGTTGTCCTGGCGTGCAAATAATTAAAAAATAAAACACTGTGGGTTTCACATTCCAAAGGTTCATTGACCTGACCGCCTTTAGCTTTGATTACGGAGCACAATGTGGTGGTATGAAAAAGATTCCTCATGCTCCCAGAACCAACTTTTCTTTTACAACTTGAATCCTGGAAAATACCCTGCTCCATAGCGGAAGAAAAAACTTCATTGATGTGATAAGTATCATTCTGTACATTCAGGTCATCACCTGGCTTGATTTTGTTGCCACATAACGTTGCCGAGCTTAGACCTGACCAGCTTAAGTAACCCCAGATTCAAGAGGCTTCACTCTGAAATCGGATCAATCTGGATTCATCAGACATGACCTTTTTCCATTGATTTTTCCAAAGTCCAATCTTTATGCTCCCTAGCAAATTTAAGTCCCTCATTAGTCTCACTAAAATGTAGTTTTCTTATGGCCTCACACCTTTTTTGTTCCAATCATGTAAGTTCCATGCATCTTTACTAAGCATTTAAGTTATCTCCATTCATGATATTTTCTGATCAAATTTCTTACATTAACTTCAAGGTTCAACACAGTCCTTACTGGTTTTAATAATGTGTTGGACAGCTCTTAAACCAATTCCCGTAATTTCTAATATCCTTAATTATTTTCAATACTTGATGCAGGGCAATAATGTGACCCTTCTGATACGATGGTACTGTTTTTGGCTCAGCAGTGTGTGTTTACTGTGCAAGCACATTAACATGACTCTCACAAGAGCGGCGACTGTTGCACAGTGACGTCACTTCCGGACACCTTCGCTCATCAACAGCTGGGACGTACTCCGTCGCACAGGGAAATACAGGTAACTACACGTTTATAGCCTAATGCCTTACTGACTCGTTAAACGGGGGCTGGGTAATTAATGTATGGCCGTCCTGTAAGCACAGAATAAATACTAAGATATACGAATTAGTGTCTGATGACGGCATAGTCTAAATCATATGACCAGGAAGCTAAATCTGCTGCTAGGCGAGCTAGCCGTTTCAGTCAGCTGGGTTGGCAGGCAAATTTTCTTTTCCCATCCGTATTCTTACAAAACCCGCCTCTTGTGTTATGATTAGCTGGGAGTACTATGCAGCTTGGTTGCGATTGGCTAATAGTCAACACACTGTTTTTCTACTAGCCAATCGTAATTACGTAGGCGGGAGTAGTTGCTTTTCGGGTAGGGGAAAATAACGACCGTTAGATAGCTATGCAAGCCGATAGCATGTATTTTGTTTTACTAACATCAATATTCATGTAAATATTATAGTTTAATACTGAAACAGCGCGTGTTAAAGTACAACTTGCCGTGTAGAAAACACATTTGTTGTTTCACATGAGAATTATTTTCTATACGTAATGGCTGTCTATTGGCTCGTGCCTGAAAGCCTTTAGATAAATATATGTATGTTTATGTACACACACACACACACACACATACAGAGCTAGCGTATATACAGTATCTCAGACATTCTTGAGAACTGGGACAAAAAAAATGTTCAGCACATACAAGCGTTATTCTGCAAAAATTCAGAAATTATTTATATTTTGATTATGATCAATTTTATAAGCTGAATCAACTCAACATAGCAAAATAGTTTTTCAATTCTAATTAAAATGATTGTGACTTTATTTTATAAAGTGTACCCACTAATTTTCGGTGGTCAACCAAAACTCCAAAGACTTAAAATACTTTTTACATTTTCTTCAGCAAAACATTAGTTTTTGTTAATTTTCCGTTAAAATTAATTACAACACACACACATATAACAGGCAAAGTTCTTGTGAGAGTGGTTTCTCTGTTACATTTGAGTCCTGTATGAATCCTGTCTGTCTGTAGCTCCAGATGATTCGTTGCTGGAGAGGCAGAGTAATCCTCCCTCTACTGAACTCTTCCTTTCCCTCCTGCTCCCTCTTTTTCAACTCTACCTCCACCAGCGATGCTTCCCTGCTGTGCCTTCCTGTCACGCTACACCCACCACCACCTGATCGCCTTCCTCCTCACCTTCTTTAGGTAGGCTGAATGCTCTCCATTCCTTTGTTACTGCTCTTGATTTCTTCTAGCTGATTTCGACAATCGAAACACACTGTATCTTGATATTTCAAATGTCTCTTACAGCTCAATCACCATTTAGGAATGTACAAACACTGGATCACACATTTAAACTTAAATGAATCACTTAATAATAATAATAATAATAATAATAATAATAATAATAACAACAACAACAACAACAACAACAACTGTCTGAACAATAACTGTAACTGTGTTTTAAATGAATGAACTAGAAATTACTTCAGGTACAACATACAGCTTCAATGTTATTTTTTTATTATCTGCAATTACTATCTGCAATTATAAGAAATGAAGGACAACCAGTGTTTTCTTTTCTATAACTACATTTTCCGAAATGCATTTGCTGACGGTTATAGGACGGTTCAGAAATCTTCAATGTCTGTACATAATTTTATTATTACACCTTTTATACCGCACATCTTGTACAGAGATGCGGGAGGGCCTAGAGCCCATGCTTAATAATTAATTAAATTAATTAATTAATTCCCTCATTAGAATTGGTTATTTAAATTAAATGCATCAAATGTTCTCTGAGAATCATTGGATAAACCCAACATCTTTCCTGGCGCTTGCCTTCTGTCCATACATGTGTTTTTCAATGTTATATTAATATGTTTGTATGATTAACATGATGGATTCTGTCCTTGGAATCTGTTCTTGTCGTTGTCCTTCTCTCACACAGCTATGTCTTGCTGCATGCTTCACGTAAGACTTTCAGCAATGTGAAAGTGAGCATCTCTGCACAGTGGACCCCTTCAGTGCAGAATGACAGCTCTCCTACTTTTTCCCCCAGAGAGGTAGGCACACACTGCGGCTCTATATCTTGCCATGTGGCTGCTGCAGAACTAGGCTTGGTTCTTTATGCGCTATTAATACTTGTATACTAACAGCCAGTCAGTCAGACAGTCAGTCTGGTGCCTTAAATGACCTTATTATCAGCACTTGTGCCTGTGTCGAGTCAATAAATAAAACAACCTTCACAAGAAAGAGATAAGATAAAGTTGGCTCATTTATTTGAACCACTGTTAGCTGACTACGTTTGTGCATGCTGCATGGATTCTTTGATTTGTCCTTTTTTGCCTCTTTTTTTTTTCCTAAGCCAGTGTGAAAACAAATGAAAACACTGAAAAAAGAGCAGAACCAAAGGTTTTGATAATTGTGGCCATGACCTACAGGATGCATGTGTCTGCTGTAAATATTCACTGCTTGCAACTCTCATATACAGTACAAATTAATTGTGTGATTAAGTTTTGTTATTTTGTGCGAACAGACATGGGAAAACAATCGGCTGTTTGCAGATGATGAGGAGGCCACGCTCTTTTTGGGTGCGCTGGACACCATATTTCTCTTCTCTTACGCTGTGGTAAGTAACCTTAAAAGAAGTAATTGGGAGAACATTGGGTTTAGCTTCAATTTGAATTAACTTAATTAGCTTCAATTAGCATCAAAGCTTCAATTTGTGAAAATACGGTTTTCCCGCTTTCAAGTCAGTTAGCAGTAACCATGATGTATGTAGCGTGCTCTTGGTTTTCCAATAAGAATAACAAGGTTGATTGTTTTCCCAATAACAGCAACGTGTTTTATTCCTTTTGTTGGAAAGCAATTTTTCAAATATATATGTTTATTATGAGCGCTATAAACAATATTTTAGGAGATTAATTATTATCCCCAGATTAGATTCAGCATTAAACCCAGCACTATAATGACAGGTGTAATGTATTCTCTTGTGGCATCCATGTATTTCAGTAATGCAAGGGAGACCGAGCCTTACGCATCAAAATATACTTTTAGTAATGTAAGAGATACAGAAGCATGCTGGTTTATAAACTCACTTTAACCATGCTCTCTGCTGACACTGTTGTTGTGCAGTTTATAAATGTGTAAACCTGCCAAAATTCTTTGGGTTTAAAAATTGTGTAATTTTTCTCCAACAGGGTTTGTACATTAGTGGCGTCATAGGTGACCGCCTGAACCTTCGTTATGTTCTCTCCTTTGGGCTGTGTGGCTCGGCTGTGGCGGTATGATAATACGTTCTTTTTGTTTTTATCAGAAAATTTTACATTTTGAACAGAAGGAATTTTTAATCCTCACTTTATGTGTGTGTATGTTTTCTCTCCATAGGAGTTTCTTTTTGGCACTTTGACAGAATGGCTGCACTTTTACAACATGTATTTCTACTGCAGTCTGTGGGTGCTAAACGGCCTGCTGCAGTCTGCAGTTTGGCCCTGTGTGGTTGCCGTCATGGGAAACTGGTTTGGCAAATCAGGGTGTGTGTCAGTTTAAAAAAAATCTTTATTGCTAATTTATATAGAGTTTTCACATGAACATGTCACATTCTAGACAACAAGGACAAGCTTAACTCTCTGAAAGTCCAAATTTTTTACTTGTCATAAAACATTAAATTAATATATAATTTAGAATTCTAGTGTAGCATTCTGTCTTTATAGTAATGTGAACTTAATGTGAAATAATTAGTACACCATAACATGTGCTTTTTGGTTGTTGCTGGTGATCTTGCCTGGCTTTTTCTGTCCATCATTTAGTTTTGATTATACACCTATAACATTCTCTAGCTATTCTCTGACCTTGGCCATTAACTTTGCGTCTAGAGAAGACACAAACATATAGACGCTTTGCCTCCTGACACTTCCTAACTGTTGATGACAGACCTTTAATTTTATTGTCTGACATGTTTTTTTGTGTGTGTGCGTGC
This sequence comes from Clarias batrachus, assembly GCA_003987875.1. Lineage (NCBI taxonomy): Eukaryota > Metazoa > Chordata > Actinopteri > Siluriformes > Clariidae > Clarias > Clarias batrachus. The sequence continues at coordinate 122,816 of QMIH01000791.1, read as the reverse complement.
GTTCATGTGCCTGTCTTTAGCCGGGGCTTTATATTCGGCTTGTGGAGTGCGTGTGCATCAGTGGGGAATATTCTAGGAGCATTTCTGGCCTCCAGTGTTCTAAAGTATGGCTATGAGGTTAGTGAATTTTGTGACTTTCACAGTCAAGAATTTTTTTCCCCCATAATCTTAAGCTATTGAGTTGGATAAGTCTGTCCCCTCAGATTCCTGTTCTTTGCTAAAAGGAGTGAAATCCAATGTGGCCTTTTGCTTATTCACTTTAGCATTAAAGTTGTTCAGACTGAGACACTTTTCTGCTCATTGATTATACTGACTGTTTATTGATTATATGAGTAACTTGATGTATTTTCTGGAAACTTGAACGAATTGGGCCTTTATCAATTAAATTCCACCCAAAGTACTACAGTACCACTCCCTCTGTGCTTTTTATTTTCACCAGTGTCCTGCATAAACTCCTGCGGGTGTTCTGTGCAAAATTCATGGGAGATCAGCATTAATCAGACCTGCCAGTTTGATACTAACACCATTGCTACTGTTAAAGTCACAGAGATCACATTCTCATGTTTGATGTGTACATTAACTTAAGCTCTTGACCTGTATCTGCATGATTTTGTGCTTTGTGCTGCTGCCATGGTTGTCCGTTTGGAGGACTACATACAACCCTAAATGCAGGTGGATTGGTGTTTCTATAAAAGTGGACAATGAATATATGTAGACATCTTACACCTTAGGTAGGCCTGTACACCTGCCCATTCATGCAATAAGCCAATTATGTAGCAAATCATTCGTTATAAAATCACACATCAAACATCTGAATGAGGAAAATCTGTGGAAATTAGTTTTTGTTTTAAAATGTGTTTTTTACATCCACGTTAAGAAGCCCTGTTAATGAAAACCAAATGTTTTTTTTTTTATTTGCAAGAAGGCACAAGACTCAGGCAAGAACAGGAAACTGAGGCTATAGGAAGCACAGACTCACTAAAATTTGCTTGCTGAAAATGTAGAAATGGCTAGATAACATTTGGTCTGTTCAGAGTTTTTATATTTTTATGGATTGTGCTGTTTCCACATGATTGACTGACTGGATGATTATATGATTAGGCAAGGGTATAGGTGTTCCCATCAATGTGGCTGCTAAGTGTCTTCAAGTCTACTTTAGCGAAAAATCTTTGGCTGTTCTAGGAAACAGACAGAAATAAAAGTGTGTTTTTCCTTTGTTGTCAGTACGCTTTCCTGGTGACGTCAGTGGTGCAGTTTGCAGGTGGCGTAGTCGTGTTTTTTGGTCTGCTCACCTCCCCAAAGGAAGTGGGTGAGTTTCAGAAAGAAAGGTGTCTTTTTTTACTTCCTTTCTATGTACCTTTAAGATTCCACCACTTGTACAATAGTTATAAGAATTAAACAGTTTGTTATGCTGTTATTTGTATATGTTTGTGTAAGCTGTAATATGAAACTGTTGACATTTTTGCTAAGAACACCTCACCACTTAAAACCTTTCTTTTACTAATGGGATGCCGTAGACGTCAGCCAAGACAAACAAGCAGTTTTTGTTTATTTAGGCATCCAGTTTGCAGAGTTGTAACTCTATATGCTTCCTATGTATATTGGCAAACCAAGGAAGCAAACGTCAAACATTAAACATGCTTCAGGTGATGAAACACATTTGTGGCCACAATTTGACACTGAGCCTTTGAAGCTTTAAAAGGTCTAAATGACTTTAGTAATTGTTGTTTATGAGTGAGCACTGGTCGTTATCTCTAGCCGAGTATTATAATCTGAGTTATATTTTATGGACAGTATTTTTTTTCAAGTGCTTGTTTGTGAGATTATCTTTTTTTTCTCCTTCTCTCTGTCAGGCCTGTGCGAAGGCCCTGTAACAGGACTAACCACTGTGGAGAGAGAGTCGGACAGTCACCGCCCACTCATGAGCGACAATGAAGAGGATGAGGATGAAGTGGTTTTTGATGGAGGATACTACTCTGTACAAAAGCAAGATGATGAGCCTGAGCCACAAACCAAAGCCATTGGCTTCTTCAAGGCATTCTGTCTACCAGGGGTCATACCTGTGGGTCAAATTCGAAATTATGTTTGTTTTCCAGTTTTCGTGAGCTTTCATTTTCATCTATTCTTCTTAACACACAGTAAACTTTTATGGATATCACAGTTCAATAACGGTTGTTCAGTTAGCTGTAACATATTTTTGATTCTTACCCTTTTCTGGGAACTCCTCAAACTTCAACAGTGACAACATATAAAAAGGTTATCGAGAGAGTGAACAAACAGTCTTTTAGCTACTTATGTTGGTATAATTAGTATCATTGCTGCATACATGCATTGCTCTGCATTTCCAGGATGCTTCAAATGATGATTATACACAATTAACTTGTGATTTGAATCATTTTCAATTCTGCTTAAACATATTCGTTTACATCTTTTAACATTAAATATTGTCGCGAAGCAGATTAACAGAGATCTCGATTTAGGTTTAGATACTTAATAAGCTAGCTTTATTAGCAAGAACAAACTTCCCGATGTGACATGAGAAAGAAACCGTGAGAGGAACCAGAATCAAAAGGAAGCCACCCTCTTCTGAGTGGCACCAGAAACATTACAGTATACAGTTTCAGGAGAGTAAAGATAAACCATACTGACAGTTTCAAGAGAGAAATGACTGAACTATAGAATTGAACTGAAACCTTTTGAAGAGTTTAATCGAGTTTAGTCCATCTGTGCTTCTGTCTGATATAATTGTGTTTATTTCTCTCTCTCTCTCTCTCTCTGCTCTGGCAGTACTCGCTTGCCTACGCTTGTCTTAAACTGGTGAACTACTCCTTCTTCTTTTGGCTGCCATTTTATCTGAGCAACAACTTTAAATGGAAGGAAGCGGAAGCCGACCGGCTGTCCGTGTGGTATGACGTAGGAGGGATTGTCGGTAAGTGGCAGTGTGAATAAGCCTGTGGATCGCCGAGAAACGAACAAAAAGCCTGTTCATTTTAGTATGTACACTTATAGTAGATGTGTATGGTTCGACGAAAGAGAGGCACCTTCCAAACACCTATCAATACAGTTACCCATAGCATTAAATACTTTAGGATAAGATCCTCATGAAATATAAAAAATTCAACCTCAAAAAATTTTAAATGCCTGATTAAAGAACTTTATATAGTGCATGGATATTTAGTAACTGAGATTGCATTTGGGTTTCTGATCTTAAATGATGTATAGAAAGAACTGATGATAGATTATTTATAAAAAGTCACCCTGACAAATGTACAATTGTAATGAATTTATTTAGGCACTTTACAGCTTTTAAATTAATAGTATTTTCGTTATGAATTTTTTACCCTTCTGTGTACTTTCCTTTTTTTTATTTTAATAATGTTGTATAAATGTGTCTTTTTTCAGGAGGAACAGTGCAGGGTCTGATATCTGATTTCTTGGGCAAAAGAGCTCCTGTGCTGTGCATAAGTTTGCTAATAGCTATGGGAGCTTTAGTGGGATACAGCCGTAAGTCTAGACTGGAGAATACACACATTTCAAAAACCTGTTTAAAAAATGTTAATATTCTGTTATTGTTTTAACATATTCCTCATACTATTTGTTTTCTTATTTAGGATCTCCCGATGACCAGATTGTGAATGGAGTGCTTTTAGCAACTACAGGTAATAAATTTGTATAGTCCTCAATAAATTCGTTTGATGCGTTATATATACTGTATCCTCATATAAGCATATACTCATCCCAACACACCAGAGAATGAAGAAATGCAGTCACTCTGCTTAAAGAGGCTTACATATGTGCTTGTTAAACTGTTTCTCACAGTTTGATCAGACACCCTATCGAAACAGACCAGTCGAAAGTCTGTACACAGTGTACAAAAGGTCTGTACACTATAATTCAGTGGTCTTTCCTGATTTTTATTTCTTACTACGTTGTAAAACAATGCAGGCATCCGAAATATACAACAACATGTCAGTCTACAATCAATGTACTACTTATGCTCTGTAAAGCCTTCATAATGGCTCTAATCTGAGGTGCTGTTTGTTAATTGGTGATTTTTGAGGCTGGTAACTCAAAATCAACTTCTCCGGTCATACAAAATGGGAATAAATACAATGGTCACCACTGGACTCCAATGGTTGCCATTGAAAATGTCATTATAATGTACTGTAAGTTGTAAATAAGGGGCACGTTTCAAGTAAAACCTGGGTAATCACTCTTTAGAAAAAAAAACAGTGTGGCATAACATGTGATTAACGCACATGCACAAGAGATAAATTAATCAGGAAAAACTATGTCAAATATTGAGAAATTAAAGAGTTTACCCAGATTTATGACCTGTTTTCGCTTCATCATGCTGATACTAAAGTTAATAATTAACTTATCGGTCTAATGGATGGGCAGAATATTTGGGAGAATTATTTGTAACCATAGCTGTTTCTTGTTGATGTATGGTCTCTTTAGGTTTTTTCATAGGCGGTCCATCTAACATGATAAGCTCAGCAATTTCAGCAGACCTGGGACGGCAGGAAGCTCTGCAGGGCAGTCAGGAGGCTTTGGCCACTGTCACAGGCATAGTGGATGGAACTGGCAGCATTGGGGCTGCTGGAGGGCAGGTGGGATTTGAAATTAATCTGCAAATTTCTCAGTTTCTCAGACAATTTTAGTGGATTGTCTCAACAGAATTTAAGACAATGTAGGCATTTTACTGAGAGCACCTTTGTAACTAACTCTTATTTTTAAAAAAACCCTTAATCAATTAGAAGAACAAAGAGCTTTTTACAGAATAGCCAATCTGAGATCATCATCTGATTTCCTGATCTTTCTTTTAGTACCTGGTATCACTCATCGAGAGCAAATTAGGGTGGATGTGGGTCTTCTATTTCTTTATACTCATGGTAAGTAAGCTATATCGTATTATCTTCCTGCTAAACCTTAAACCTGTCTCTTTTTTTCTGCTTGATTGATATTTTGCTTGTATTTCTTCTTTATAGACGGGATTCAGCATTGTATTCATCATACCTCTTATTTTTAATGAGATACGCTCCATGTGCAGAGACGGTCAAGCAAGGACACACCAGCTGTGAGAACGCACCTCTGTTTGTAACCTCCTGTCTCGTCGAATTTAACGTGAAAACGGTGGAGAGTATGTCAGTTAAGACACTAGGTTTCTGACTTTCTTCTCAGTTGTTTTTAAAGCTGCTTTTATTTACAAGAATGATATTGTTTTAAATGATTAGTGCTAGAGTTCATTAACATCACTGGTATGAATATTAATATAATGTCAACGACATCAGCTGGCAATGGTGAGATATCATCTGGACAATCATAAAATCTGACTGTAGATTTGAGCATGTCTTATGTACACACATGCTTAATGTAGACCAAATGTAGACCAATGCATGTCAACCAATACACTGCACATGTAATGCAATCCTTATTGTTTTTTTTTAACCATGTAAATCAGTGATTACCAGCCCTGCTCGTGGCACACTAGCCTCACAGTGAAGAACACTAAATTGACTGTGTAAATCCTTCTGTAATAAGTTATCACTATGTGAGTATCTTTTTTTTTTTTTATCTCAAAGCTTCTAGCCAGGGCTTCTAACCTGTTTAAGGTATAAAAATTAACCCAACATAGCTAGAAATAAAAACACGATTAGAAATGCAATCACTTCTAACTTTTTAATCCAGTGATTTCTTTTTATTCCATTTCAAAAGTAGTTATGGCTCTAGCACTAATATTTTAAACATCATAGGACGCTTGCCGTTCATGTGTGCAGTGCTAATACGACGGTCAGGTGAGAAATTGGACCGACATAAACAGCCAACAAATAAGGAACCTTTAGAACATACGTTTAAAGTGCCTTTATTTCAGCCTGTAGTTTGATCTTAAAGAAATTTCAGCTTTTTTTGCCTTGAAGATAATTTCTCTAAAAATAAAAAGAACTTGGCCTATAGACCTTTATTTAGTATATGCAATATTTGCTCAACAAATATAAAGTGAAATACAGTGGTGCAAAGACAGATAATTTGGTAATGTTGAACTATGATTTGCTTTTGAAACACAATATAAATCTTATTTTTTAATGATAAGAGATTGTTTTCGCTGCTGTGTGGGCAGGCCATCTTTAGATGAACTTTCTGTAGAGTCGCTAAATTAGTCAGTCATTCCATATTTTACTTTGTTGCCTTTTAAATATTGTTCAACTATTTCCTTTTTTGTTCGTGGAATTTGATACCTGTGACACCTATCCAAAACAGATTTCTTTTAGTTGTATTTTTATTTAATGAAAAAAGTGTAATGTTAAAAATGTACTATGTAAATTAGTTTTGGTCAGTTTTGACCACTCATTTATTTGCTTCATAAGTCACCTAGAGGGTTATATTCAATTGGCAGCTGATAAATTAAATTGGCCTCGGTTGTAGCTACACTAAATAGCCATTGTGTAAGATAAACCTTTAAATACAAGTCAGATTACCAATTGTAGCCAATATGTCACTACAGCACAATTTGCACCTACCGGTCGAACAGGACCTCTGGTGCTCAGGTGTTATTTGGGTGGTGGACATTCTCAACACAGCTGTGAGACGGACATGGATAGTTTTTGTTTGTCCGAACCCATTTGGGACATATTTTAAGGAACCTACCTGGTACACACTACATTCCATCTGATACTAACGATCACCAACAAAATTCTATCAGAGCTATTTCATGGTGGTTTCTTTTAATTTCTTTCCTAAAGATGACTAAATTAATATTTAATTCTATGAAGCAAATATTTAGCGTAATGTTATGTTACACACTGATGTTCACAGTGATTTGTTTTTTAGATTTTAAAGTTTTTAAAATCTAATCACGTTTTTGCAAACCTTTGTTTAAGTGAAGTGTACAGTACATGTTACGTGATATTCTGTCTACTATCTTACAAACAAACTATTCAGATGTATGCTTACTTGTTTATGTGAACATCTTCAACTGATAAAATCCGAGATGATGTTAAACACAACGTGCTTATCACGGAACTTAACCTTTTACTGCACCTTTCATTTTTTTTTTTTTGTGCATGCTCTCAGATCTGTTCCTATTTAATGAAACAAAAATGGAAACACTATCACACAGTGCAGGTGTGATTTTGTAAATCTCATGGAAAACTGATGTTACTCTTCTATTGATGAAATACATTTTACTGTTTTCTTTTTTAATGTGAAAGCTTTTATTTATTATGAATGTTTCACATTTGCACTTCAAAATGAAATGCCATTTGTATTTTTGCTAGATGTTCTCATGTTTTTTTTCCTTTACTATGCCTATCTTGTTTTAGATAAAGAATGCTTTTGAAATCATGCAAACACTTTGTATATAAAAACTTGCAGATAAATGTATTGTCCTGATACAATTATTTCATATCACTATAAATGTCAAATCATTGTTTACATTAGATTAAAAATATTATTGAGATTTTAGTCCAAATGAGTGATTATTAGAACAAACTCACGAAAGGTCTATTGTAGTGTAGAATTATGGATAATAGATGGGTAGAAATATTTTTATTCCCTTGAAAGGTATAAACTGCAAGAAAATTCAGAAATTGGAAAAGTAAGTAAATTAAAATGTATACCATTAAAATTGTATACATTCTTTTCTTCTTTCTAATTTCCTCTTTCTCTTGTAGTTCCTGTAAGAACACACACTCCCACTGGAACTTTATTATTATTTAGTTAAAATATAAGTAGTTAAACATATCCAAGTCAATTCATGAATGATTGAAATTTGTCAAATAATTTATATTATACAAGGTGGACTATGTATAAGTTCAGAATATTATTTATTCTTGTGATTTTTGTGAGCATTCTGCAGAAGGGTTTCCATCAGTCCACACCTAAGTGAAATGTCACATTTCCATAAAAGCCAACAAAACAGCTCACAACGTACACAGTACATAAGCATTGATATGTTTTATTAGAATTTGTGATTTAAAGATAACATATTTACAATGTGAAATATGGTACAAAAGAATAGGAGAAACTGTAAAATATAAAGTACATTTCAAACTTGTTGAAAAACTATTCAACATTGAACAATATTACTCTGTTCTAATATAAAAATAATTTACCTTTTATGATTTGGGGTATTCAGATAATATATGGCTGCCTTTCCCTTGTGTATACAAAGGTATCAAGTACTGCATAGAGAATTTTGGGAGCCATATTTTATCATTTTTTGACAAAGGAAATATAATTAAATCAATGATTGTGATTGAAAGGGTAATGTTAATTCATTCTTATTAATACACTTCTTAACTATTGTTCATAACCTGCTTGTAATAATACCTGCAACAATAATACTTAAAAGTGCAAAGCTAATACAAAATCAGTTATTAGTTCTTAAACAAATTTTCCAATAATTTAAACTTTAAAAATATTTATGGTTGCTCTTTAACAAAAATGACACGTACAATAAAACAAAATTATTGTAAAGCGCTCACACTCGAATACAAACAATTGTTGACAATTATCAAACCGTTTCAGACTGGCATGAAGTGTATAAACCTGCAGTGATCTAACAGACATTTGAATCAGTCTTAAAAAAAAGTTTAAACGGAAGACAGAGATCCCTTTAAGCACCAGGACTTGCACCTTTGTCAGTTTAATTAGATGTATTTTTTTCTGATAGTTTCTGCAACAGCAGAGAAAGCAAGTCCCAATTTAGGTTGAAAAGAGAGTTGAGTGAATTTGTCTGCAAACTCCACATCTGTAAAATGATTGAATCAGGAGTAAAAAAAATTGTGAGGTAGCTCAACCCTCTTCCTCAATAATATGTACAGATACAAAAATAGCTGAACTGTTATAAGATATGGTGCCTGTCAACAAATATATTAATAACACCAGAGAGTGATTTATTTAACAACTGTGCAACTCAAGCCAAAAATGTTTAAGCTGGTTAATGCTTGTGGCTTTGTCCCGTTTCTCGGACAGCAGTTGGTAGTTGCTTAATTGTGGAGTAAATCTTTGGCTAATTTCAGCTGCCTTCTTGAAATTAAACATTATAATGATGCTTAGAAGTGAAACACTATTACAGACAATCTGCAAACACTCTGCAAACACGTCTCTGCTATTTACATGTTGAGCGAGGATTTATAAATCTCTTATAAGCAGTTTTCTATCATATGACACAAATTCAACCCACTGTAATTAAAACACCACATTTTCTCTATAAAGTATTTAGAACTAAAATGGTTAACATTACAGAACTAAAAGATAAAATGCTACGTGATTTAATCTAAAAAATGAACGGATACAATCCAAATAAAGTGTTGTGCGTTACTGCTGTTAATACAACAAATATTATTCTCTTTGTAAATACAAATTTACATATAGATCTTGTGAGACATAAACAGAATAAAGTCTCACCAAAAGCTAAAACCCAGAACTAATAATTATGTAAGAACGGAAGGCCATACTAATAAAAAAAATTACAACAGGAATTAGGAGAACTGGTATAAGGAATACTTAAATACTTTTTTTATGTAATCAGCAAGGTAACATGTACAAGAGTAGTTTCATATAATCTGTTTAAGTTGCTTTAACAAATCTTGCACTGACTGGTAAATTAGTGAAATGTTTACATACAAAGTGTACTCCAGGTATGCACCAGAGTTCAGAGGTCACATACTGTGAGATCTAGCTCGTAAGAAGTAACAGAGATTAATTAACATTTAAATTTTTTTTTTTTTTTACATTTTTCTGAGAAAAATTCTCTTTAACGCAAACACAATAAAGCCATGGCTCAGATTTATCAGTGTAATTCTGGGTTATCTTTTTTTCTGAGCACATAGGGTGATCATTTCTGTATAAATGGTGGTTTACACACAGGCCAGGTTGCTGGTCCAACGCCCTCAACTACTTCTTTCTCATCCGGGCTTTGGGACCAGCAACGGCAAAGTAATTCATATGGGCATAGCGTTAAAGACCTTACCCAACACGGGCAACCATACAGTGGCAGGGCACAAACCCCTAACCCTCTGAATAGCAACCCAGAGTCTATACCGCCTGAGCCACCACCAAGTAGTATTAATTAATATGTGTACAAGATGAAAAACTGATCAAGTATCAAAACAGCTAAATTAACCGTTTAAATCAATATTTAGCATTTGTTTCTTGTAAAAAGGAGAAATGTTTTTATAACCAGATAAGCTGATTGGATACTGTGCACAAAACTGTTCAAACCATACTTAATGAAAGTGTCATGTTTTTTTGAGTGCATTTCTTGTACCTTCACAGTATACTTAAAGCTTATTAAAATGTATTGAATACATAACCCCAATAGAAAATTACTAACTATAATTGCAGATACTGTACAGTACATCTATATACAGACTGAGGAGCTGAGAGGATCTTCAGCTGTGTAAGTGAGTGCTCTCTTCTTACTGCCTCAATGGCACTTTGTAATGAAGAAACCTCCTCTTCTTCACCATATAGAAGTCTAGAAGAGAGAATACATGTTAGCAAAGGGCTTTCTACAAAAGGACTGGCTATACCACATTTCTCATTTGTATTTATTTTTCTCTTAACACATCTGGCCCTGTTATACAGCATTCTCCTGACTCCCTGACAGAGTTGTGTTTGGAGGGTCAATAGAAAAGGTTAAGTAGGTAACTTAGGTTGGTGACCCTTAGGGTTGGAATGAGAAACTATGCAGTATGTCAAGTGGTACTTAACTCTAGTGCAGGGTTAAAGACACACATTCCTGCTTACATTGTTAGTGCACAGCAGACTGTGGCTCTGGACTCACCTGTGATAGTAGCCTGTCTGTATTTGGCTGCTCTCTTTTCACCAGTGCTGATGGGGACCTGTGGTCTGCGCTTGCCGGTCCTCACCACACAGCTGCGGTAGAAAGCAGGAACATCCTGGCATTGCATCTCTTCCCACTTCACTGAGCCAGGAGTAGGATGATCGCTCTCGAAGTCAAAGTTCCAGCGCTGCTTGGCCACCTCCGCACCCATGCACAAGAGCCTTTGGAAGTCTTGCTGAAGCTGCTGGTGGTCAACCGGACCAAAGAGGTTCCGCCGCACTGTCTTGCCCCGTGGCACATCACCCTCCACTCTTTCAAGCTTCACGTGGTCAAACTGAGATGAAGTCATAGCCATCCTTCTGTGGACAGAGAAAATACAACACACAAATTAGTCTCTCAACACACAAATTAAAACTCTCATGGATTTAACTGCAAAGTGAAATCTTCATATTAAGAATATACATATAAAAGAAAACAATATAGTGCCTGGGTGTTTAAACCAGTGTGTGTGTTCTGTGGAAGATGCACAAGTGTGGCAAATGTCTCACCTGAACTCAACATTTCAATACAATTTGTTGCTAATTAAAGCAAACCGTTCATGTACAAATTTTTTTTGAGAATTAAAAGAGTTGCCATGCTTTTTCTTGAAAAAACTTTTGTTTTCTTTAAACAAAAACAATAAATGAAATTACCACACACTTCTGAAAATTCTTTCTCTTAAGAGGGTTTGCACTTTGAAATGACTTAGATTAGCAACTGTCACATCCGAACTCAACATTTCAGTACAATTTGTCACTAATTAAAGAAAACATTTCATGTACAAAGATTTTTGAGAATATTCAGGATTAAAAGAGTTGCCATGCTCTTTCTTGAAAACGCATGTTTTTTTTCTTGTTTAAATAAAAACAATGAATGAAATTATCATAAACTTCTGAAAATTCCTTGTCTTAAGATGGTTTTCACATTGAAATTAATTAGATTAGCAAATGTCTCACCTCAACTCAACATTTCAGTACAAATTGTCACTAATTAAAGAAAAAACATTTCAGGTACAAAGATTTTTGAGAATCTTGAGTATTAAAAGAGTTGCCATGGCCTTTCTTAAAACCTTTACCTTATTTCTCAATATACAGTATATAGATTTTGTACATGGATCCTAAAACTACTCCCTGATACTGTCACATATCTGGAAGCGTATTGTAACACTACATATAATTCAAGGATGGTATGATATACACTCTAATACCCAGCTGAAAAAACTGGTGGCTCTACATTTTGTGTTATACATGATCAACCTCCCAAGTAACAGTCCTCCTGCAGCAACCTGTCCTTATTTGCTTTCCTTTCACTTTTGGAAAACGCTCGGCTGCTTTTGAAGGCATTTTACCCCAACTAGAATACTTTAGACAAATTCAGATTTGCCTCCGAAAGATGCAGTGTTTTAGATTAGATTCAACGTTATTCTCACTACATATGTTATGGTACAAGACAATGAAATGCAGTTTTGCCTACTAGTGCAACTGTTTACACCTTATCAGTAAAATCTTGATAATCTAAAAAAAAAATGGTAACAGCTGCTGCTTGGAGCATATGATATTATTACATCCCAAGCACAAAACTAAACAGCGGAAAATATATGTTAATTCAGCAAATGAAATGCATAGGCATTAGGATTATGTTAAAAGCAGATACTTGGCTACTTTAATTCCTCTTAAATCAGAATTAGGCAAGAATATTCAAGTAGAAATTTCAAGTAGAAATTTCAAGTAGAAATTTCAAGTAGAAATTAGTTTCTTCACATTTGTTATTATTCAAATTTCTGGAATAGATACATTGCATCTATAATAACTCTACATTATAAAAAATAGAATAACAAAGCTCAGCAATGCTAAAAAAAGATTTCAATATTTTTGTCCACTTGTAATCACTGTTATTCATATGTCATTATATTATACACATCAACTAAATTTCACATTCCTTGCCTTTCCATGCCTCATATTCAACAATCTTATTTTAGAACTCAAAACCGTGTTCAGAAATATATATCTAAGGTTTAAGATTACCTACATTCATTTAATTTTATGTTTGTTCTTACACACATTTACCTTTTAGAACACTTTCTTAGAAATTGTCATTAAAAGCATGATTTTTCTCTTGTTTAAATAAAAACAATGAATGAAATTACCATACACTCCGGAAAATTATCTCTCTTAAGAGGGTTTTCACATTGAAAATAATTAGATTTTTGGTTTTAGAAAAAAAACTGTAGATGTATGTGTATTTAAAAATATGGCACTTCTTTTAAAAGTAAAAATCTATTCAGAAACTTGTTGAAATACTTAAGTGCTTGTGTGTGTGAGAGAGAGAGCGAGAGAGATAGATGTGGATCTATAGGAATCAAGAGGTGTAGTAAAAGCATGTTTGTGTAGGGGAGATGGTATGGCCTACATAAACATTTCGAGGAAAAGTGTAAAATATACAGACTACATTACTACGGAGAAATGGGCTTGGCTTCTCCTGGGAAGCGGGTGGGGTGTGCAGTTCTCCGAAAATGGGCGTGATATCCATATTACACTATACTATACGAATTCATCAGCATATAAATAGCCTGACATCTGATCATAATAATAATAATAATAATAATAATAATAATAATAATAATAATACAAGCAGTTCAGTGAGGGCTGTTTCCAGGCTTATCTAAAAAAAAAAGCTTAGCTCCAAAGTGATCCAAAAAATGCGCGAGCAATTCGCGAGCTCAACAATAAATTGCAGCTAATCATTAATATGCCTTTAAATAATAAGAAAATATAAACAAAATGTGATACATTGCTACAGAAAACCGAGCACGAACACTCCTTACACTTTCCTAGTGAAACATTAAGATGACTAAAACGAACAAAACGAAAAAATACACTTACCGCATCAGTCAAATCAAAGCTGGTGTATTAGGCCAAAATTGCCTTTTTATCAGTCTGCAAAAACAACTAGCCTTCAAGAAGAGAACGTGTGTCTGTCAACCAGAAAGCTGAGAGAAACTGAACACGTCGCGCCTGGTTTGTTTGTTATTGAACTGAAACGCGTCAAAGACCCGGCCCACCCGTGACGTCACATTCACTAACGGCACGAGACAACATCAGCACGTGCCCCAGCTGGGTAGAATCAGTCACATGCACAATAAGATATTGACTCTAAACGCGTTCGCTTCGTATTATTATTATTATTATATAACAATATAATATAATTTAGTAAGGTATCTCGTTATAATATTTATATCAATGTTTTTGTTTGAACAAATGATTTTGTTTATGTTTGATTTAAACAAAAACAAAAAAAAACCGTATCCATGGTGATGAGTATCTCTGACAAACACACAAAACGTTAACAGCCCGACCAAACACGAGAACGGTTTAATGTCATATTACGCATCAATTTATCTTGTAGAAGTAATTTCAGCTTTGCCGTGTTTTAGTTTTAGTTTCTTATTCGTGCCCTACTTATGCCATTGCCAAAAGGACCGCCATCTTAACTTCCACTAAGCCTCCGCGCGCCTGACCTACATTCTGCTGTTTTGCCTTCGTCACGGGTCTGGCACTGAGCCAGCAAATCCAGTCACGTTGATCTGCAACGTGACCTGGAAAGCGCGGGCTTTCCCGCCCTGTCTGATTCAAAATGACGGGAAAGCAGGGCTTGTTACGGGAGCTCAGATTTGGCAGAGTTAAGGCCTGGGTTGCCTTTCAGTGAAATCGGCTCGTTTTAAACAGTAATGTACAGTAAATCTGTACACTAAACCGGCCATACATTTACACTTCTACTTAATAGCAACATTTTGATTGGTTGTTTGCTCCCTCACGGCTACTTTACCCTTTATCTATATTTTTATTTTTACACACACACACACACACACACACACACACACACACACACACACAGCTGTAAAAAATTATTTGCTTTCTTCTTTCCTTTTTGTTTTGTATATATTTATCACACTTAACTGATTCAAGGGCATTGGTGCCTCAATGGTAAGTTCCTTAGCTGCCATGCAGAAGGTCGGTTTCAATCCCACCCCAATGCCCAAACCCCAGCCACTGGTGTAAAACCTGTGCCAAGATGTGTATGGATATAATTTTTAGTGACCCCTCGACAGCAGCAGCCTAAGGACTAACAAAAACAATTTAACAACAACTAACAAAAACAACTTAAATTATTCAGATCACTCACTCATCATCTATACCGCTTTATCTCATAGGGCCTCAAGCCTATCCCAGGAAACTTTAGGCGCGAGGCGAGGTATACCCTGGACGTGGTGGCAATCCATCGCTGGACACACACACACACACACGCACACACACACACACACACACACACACACACACACACACACACACACACTACAGGCAATTTGGGAATCTGTACGTCTTTGGACTTTGGAAATTGGAGGAAACCCATCAAGCGCCGGGAGAACATGCAAACTCCATGCACACAGACATGAGACAGGAATCGAACCCGGAACCTGGAGGTGCAAGTGCTAACCACTACACCACCGTTCCACCATGATTCAGATTATGAAACAAATTTTGATTATTTGTAAAAAGATATTTGTAAATACAAAAATGCAGTTTTTAAATGTTGCCATTTATTAGGGGGGAAAAAAGCTGTCCAGACCTACTAACCTACTAGTCCCTATGTGAAAAAGTAAACTTTGTAAACTGTGATGGTCTGGGGCTGCTTCGCAGCTTGAGGACACGAACGATTTGCCATAATAAATGGGACTATTAATTCTGTGCTCTACCAGAAAATCCTCAAGGAGAATGTCTGGTCATTGTTTTGTGACCTTCGGGGCACATGGGATATACAGCAGAACAATGATCTGAACATCCTCAGAAAAATTAAGGATTTTTTTTGCCAGATTTGGACATGAATTTGATTTTGACATTACAGGAGTTCATGCTTGAAAACCCTCCATGTGGATAAATGAAAACAATTCTGAGAAGAAGAGTGAGACAAAACCTCCACAGCGATATGAAAGACTTATTGAAGTTGATTGCAGTTATTGCCGCCAAAAGTGGCACAACCAGTTATTAGGTTTAGAGGCATTTACTTTTTCACATAGGGTCAGGTTAGGTAATTTGTTTTGATACTCTTACGCCTTTTGCAGGATTACGACCTAATTTTAGTGCTAAAATACCACATGAATTACTGTTTTTTTTTTTTTTTTTACAAAATGTTATTAATAACACCTACTTTGCTTAGAAAGTATTGGTTAAAAAGGTTTTGAAAACAGGAATTTTCTATGGATGATGAATTACATCCATTTAAAGAACATATGAACATAGCTGATAAGTGTTTGGTTAGTCTATCTTTCTTTTTATGTTTTTGTTGTGTTTCTACAGGAGAGCAGAGAGAATTAAGAAACATATTAATCAAACAGATAATTTTATTAGTTTAACAATTAAAACATTATAACGTCAAGTGGTTACATTTGACATGTTAAGATTTGAAATCTAGTATTTTTAAAAACAGCTCCAAGACTTTTCTTGTAGTCTATCAGTAGTTCCCATGTCCCATTATACAAAGCAATTCATAATCACACCTAGTTTTAAAACTAATTCAAAAAGTTGAAAATATAGTGTGAACTTAAGAAAAGTCCATTGATTTTACTTCACTTGTGTTACTTGATTAGTTTTCTCCATGGACCCAGTAAGGACAGGAATGCAAAAACGTGTCACTACTTTGTTTTGTTTGGTAGCTTTCCATGTTCCATTTTAGTCTGTGACAGACAGCGGTCTACTCTCTCTCTTGATATTTTCCCTTAAAGAGGCAGTTTGACATTTTAAAGCATTGTGCATTGAATTGATAATGAAAACCTGAGCAGACTTGAGCAGTCCTGCTGCATTGGCAATTTAATAAACTAGCAAGATCAACTGCAGAAAAAAAGGCAAATAAATGTTAAATATCTTTGAAATCTAAACAAAAATACAAATGGACCATAAAATTAATTTTAAACTTGCTATTTTTTTGCCAGATTTACTGTAGAATGTCAGTACAATGGTAAAAAATGATGGATGATGAGAGGGGAATTTTTTATTTTTTTTTACACTGCTTGAAATTTGTTACACTGCTGAATTCATATGAAAAAATGTGCCAATGCCTAAATTGACTGGTTTGGTTGAATTTTAAAGTGGCTGATTGCATGTAAAGTCAGTATTCACAAAAGTGATTTTTATTTTTATTTAAATAAAAAATTCTGACCTACAGGTCCTTCATTAAAAATGAAAATAAAACAAAAAAAGTATATATATATATATATATATATATATATATATATATATGCATAAACAATATGGTCAGAAACCACACAGATTTGCCTGTACCTGATATTACAGCCACAGTTATGCCTATACCTGATATTATAATATGCAGAATGTAATTCATAAAAAAAAAATTCTATCACTGACCAAACTTTTATTTAAAGATTTATAGTTTATTGCTAGTTATTGGCCTTTCACAGTTTGACAGAGAGGATTATTGAAAATTTTCTTTGCTTTTGGCAGCTGGTCCTCAGTGCACACTTTATTGGACAGAGGCAGAATTTTCTTAAGTTCCACATGCTTAAGCATAACAAAACAGGTCACATGAGATTTCCAGATTTTCTGTCTTGGCTGTCCTGGGTTTCTATTAAATGTTGTATCTGTTCAAACCAAATGGCTAATAAACTCCATCTGGCTCAGCTTTCTTGTTATAAAGCAAAACATGTGATTACTTCATGTATGCCTGCTTTATACTGTTGCACCCTCGTATCCAGGCAGTATCCACTGTCTCACTGGATGACTCATTTCTCCTTTGTACTGTGACAGATCAATCAATATTCAATCAGGGAACTACCACTGGCTATTGTTTTCAGTATGGATCTTTCAGCTGATCGATGCTGAACATAACCTGTTAGTGCAAACATTTACATGTTCTTTAATTGTGTAATTCATCAGCCCTTGTGAACATGTCCGATCAAAAGTACCCAGGTAGGCAAAGTTGTAAATATACATGATGCATGATATCTTACAATTTCAGTTTTAACAAATCTCTGAAGAGCTACAAGTTCAGATATATTTGAATTCAGTCTAGACACTAGTATATGTTATTGTTGGTCTTTTGGCTGCTCCCAGAAAGGGGTCACCACAGTGGACCATCTGATCTGCACACAAGCTTAGCACAGGTTATACGCCAGATGCCCTACCTGATACAACCCTTCTATTTTTTCTGGGCTTGGGACTGGTACTGCATCCAGACCCGGACCTTTTGCATAGCAGGCGAGAAACATACCACTGAGCCATTAGACACAAGTATGGTATATAACACACTATAATGCAGCTCTGAATTATTGGGAGTAACAGTGGAATCAGACAAATGGAGTTATAGAAGTATACATGATCAAAATGTGTCTTTGATAATGGTAATGGTGACCCAGTGGCATAATGATTAGAACTGCGGTCTTGCACAGCCCATGGTTGAGTGTTCGAATCCTGCCTGCCTTTGGGTCTATGTGCTTGGAGTTTGTTTTATAGGTTTCCTCTGGGTATTCCGACAGTCCAAAGACATACAGATTAGGCTAATCCAAATTGATTTCCAAATTGATCCAAATTGAGTGTGAGTGAGATTGTATGCTCTGTAGCAGTCTGACACCCCATCCAGGGAATACCCTGCCTGGTGCCCCCAGTCCAGTCTCATACACTTCAGGCCTCCTATCACCCTGAACAGATAAGCAGTTACAGAGGCAGGAGTGATAGAATGTGTGTGTATATAAAATGCCTGGCATATAATATAATTCAGCATGATTGACTTTATATAATAATATCAGATTTATATTTCTGCTGTGTGTACAAAAGTCTACTGCATAGTATGGAGACTGGAGTTAGTCCTCACAAAG
This sequence comes from Clarias batrachus, assembly GCA_003987875.1. Lineage (NCBI taxonomy): Eukaryota > Metazoa > Chordata > Actinopteri > Siluriformes > Clariidae > Clarias > Clarias batrachus. The sequence continues at coordinate 104,100 of QMIH01000791.1, read as the reverse complement.
CTAACTTTTATTCTGGGTACAAGAGACTTCATAAGTCTTCCTGTTCTTCATACTGAAAATTAAAATTCTGACACCTAATGGTTTATGATATTGAGAAGAGAGAGACAGTGATGCACTAAAAACAGCAAAGGGAAGTAAGTGTGATTATGGTGTCTGCTTGCACAGGATGATGAAGAAATACCAGATAAATGAGATTTAGGATATAAATATTAATATTTCATCTTACTATGTTAACATGTAGATAATACACATTAATACAGATACTTATTTTGATTCATTGATCTGTCATTATGTCTTGGTTTGTCATGATATCAGTTTGGTTCAGGGGACAAAATAATTGTGACTATTATTTGTGGATTCTTTCGATGCAGCTGTGTTTTTCTTCGTCTAAAGCTTCTAACATTGGCACAGCAAAAAGGTATAGGTTGAAGTGTTTTATTCTGATTTTTAAACTCCACCTTGAAAGGTTCAGGTCTTACGAGCACATGCCTGAAGATGGAGCCATAAACATAAGTCGCTAATGATTTTGATCAAATAAGCAAAGTTAATAAATAATGTTATAAATTAAATAAAGAAAAAAATGCATTTTGTTTGAGCAAAGAAGGCTGCTTTAGAGTTATTGTTGTTAATAATTCTGTATACTGTAAATATTTCCCCATAATTACATGCAAGCTGCTATATAGGAACTGTAAAACACACTTAGTGGCTTATAGTGGTGGGAATTTGCTATTTTTTTAGGACATTTTAGAGATGGCATAGGGACTGTAAGCTGATCCAGATTTAAATTTTTTACACTTATTGAACAAAATGAACGTTAATAACACCAGGGTTTTAAGTGGTTAATAAGTTCCTTTAAGGGCGAATGTAACCTTAAGTTTCACAGACCCAGTGGACAACATGGCCTTCAGAGGATCAGGCGCCGCAGAGAGGACAGATGAAGGAAGAAAACAAAATTCTTTCCCGGTTAGAGGCACTGTAGTGGGAAATTCTGTGGGTGCAATTACACAGGAGGCCCCAAGCAGCTGGGTTTTGTCATCACGATGCAAAGAGCGAGAGAGAGAGAGAGAGAGTGAGAGAGTCCAGCATAAATACCTTTCAAAAGCATGATCAACATCCCATCCTCCATCACCAATCATACATATAACTTTTTTCCTATCATATTAAGGCTTGAACCAGACTTTTAATAGATATTTGCCATTTTGTTTTTCATGCACATTTTATATTGCTGATAATGTTTATTAAATAGACTGAAGTATGCATCTGCTGTATACAAGGCTCTGGATTTTAATCTGGAAACAATTCTTTAAGGAGTGTGTGTATAATGTGTGGGAACAATTAAGATTGTGTATGTTTGGAATGTGCGAACATTTAGAATGTGTGTGTGCATGTGTTGTTGTATAATACTGCTGAGAGCCCAGGCTGGTTGTGGAACTTTCATTCAGAGAGCTGAGGGGTGCCTATACATAGGGGGGCTCTGTATATACTGTATGTATGTGTAGAATGTCTGTGTGTATGGAGTAGTGGGAGAGTGTGGTTTGCATGGTGCCGGATTTTGAAGCTTCCAGCCATCATTTCTCATCTTCTTCTTTCTCGTTACTATGATCCTTTGTTCTAATCCGGTGCTCCAAAACTACATAAGATTAATATTATATATTTCAAAGACTTTGATGGACACACATGAATTTCTGTTCATTTCCCTAATTGTTGTTTACCCTACACTAAATCTGTTCAGAAACACTGTAATATTGCAGTGCAGCGTGTAGACATTAAACAGCTGTTCCAAATACCTAGAGTTGCATTAAGAATTGTTATTCTACTATACTGTATGCTACTCTACTGTATATATTTTGAAAAGTGAGACACAATAAGTTGATCGGTTATACAAGCAAATGCCACCAGAGGAGGTAAAACACCAGGCAAAAAAACAAAAACAAAAAAAATGGAAATTGCACTATTACATTGGTTTATTTAGTGTTTTACTCGTGCATCCATCATGATAAATAGTGTATTAAACCTGTATAGAAATTGTCCTGGGTAATTTTTGTTTAAATTTGCAATAGGAGTGTGTATTATTGTATTATTATTGTGTATATGATTATGTATGTATGTTTTTATTGTAAATTCATATCTCTCGTTCACCATCTCTCTCTTTCACTAAAGTATAGTCTTTTTTTTTTTTAATGTTCAGCATTTATTCAGTTTCTGTACTTCTCAAGAGCAAGATATTGAGATTCAGTTCTGCATGTACATGAAAGTTTTTTTTCCCGAACAACATACTTAATTTAATATATATATTGTAACTGGCAACGGTACATATTTTTTTTTGTCATGAATTAATTAAGCAATGATTGTTTCTCAACAGTGAAGCCAGACAACATTTCTGAATCCAAAATCCAGCAACAAATCTGAATCCAAGACGCATTTAGTATTTGAATTCAGTATTTGGCCTTGGGCATGTGTCAGTTTCCCATCACATTAATTTATATGAAAAAGTAAAAGGAGTTCTCTGGAGGTTATCTGATGGTGACCTGGTTTAAAATGCTACTTTATAAACAAAAAACGAGAAATGCTCACAAGCCAACTCATACCATAACTCATAAATAAATAAATAAATAAATAAATAGTAATCAAAAGACACAGATCATCCAAACACAAATATGACAACTCTTGTCTTGTTAATGCAATCAGAGGAGCCAATATTCACTTAAAGGCCGACTCACACAAACACAGTTAAGAACGCTAATACTTTATATATTTTAATGTATTGGGATCCTGGTTCAAATAGTTAAATATTTATTATTATGATTATTATGATTATGATTATTATTATTATGATTATTAATGAACCCTCATAAACTTTATACAGTATAAACAAATTTGCAACGTGCAAAAGTCTGCTATGAACTCTGTATGTTGCACAAATTGCTTCCATATAAATAATGTAAATGAAAATAATGACAGTGTTTGCAATCATATTTTCCCAAATTGATGTAAAAATTACTCAAAACCCTTGACTGTGAAGGTTCCCTTTAAGCAAGCTGTGCGGTAATAATTCCTTATCTACCTTGTAATCACACATACAGTAGCTGTTCCCATCATCGTGGGAATCATGATATGTAAAGGGTGAGATAATGACCGGTAAGTAGGAAGAAATGTGTTTCTTTTTTTGTCTTGTAGGGTGCTTCAGTGGGTGTTCACTCACTTGCCTAAGCTCTCTATGACAAAGAATGCCTTTTTGTTTAATTCCTTATTTCTATGGTGACAATACATTAATCTTGCATTTTATCCTCCGCTTGCAGTTAGGAAATCGTAGTTCTGCTATTGTCTTTGCACAAAGATATGGTCTGACTAGAAAGTAATGCAAGGGAAATTCTTTTTAAAGTATACCTGGTCAAATTCAGTAGAATTACTATAGATGCCAGACTTCCTGTCTACTTTCCATTCACCCTTCTACCACCTCATAGGTGCTCCCACAGTTTTTCAACATTGATAGCACTAACAAAAAAAATGCCCAACTTTTAAACTTTGGCAACAATTTCAAAAATACATTATTTAATACATTGTAAAATACAAGCAAAGTCTCATAATTGATTATGTTGATGTCACATAATGTAATGGAGTCAAAAGTACAATATTTTACTTTGAAATGTAGTAGAGTTAAAGTCTCGCAGAAAGGAAATACTTAGGCAAAATAGAGATACTTAGAAAGTACAGGGGACAATCCTAGGCAACCTAGGGTACGTGGTGGGGTACACACTGAACAGGGTGCCAATCCATCAAAAATGTAAAACTATAAGAAATATGGAGGGGGCAAATACATCTTATGGACTCTCAAGTAACATGCTTTGTAGCTGTTTCTGGCTGAACTTAAAGAAACACACCTCTTCCGTCAGTTTGACTATAATTATTCCAGTCCACGTTCAGGCACATTCCATAACATGTTGGGACAGAAGAAAATGAGAGAGAGTGTTTGTGTGTGTGTGTGTGTGTGTGCGCGCGCGCGCGCGCGCGTGCGTGCGTGTGTGTGTGTGTGTGTGTGAGTGTGCGCGGGAGAGAAATTTGCTTACTCCGCCTACATCGTACTGTGGCCCTTTGAAACAGGTATTATGTCTGAGACACTGTCTTTCCTGTCACCTGTCTCTCAACTGTCCCTGCCTAAATTGTCTCACTTCCTAATCAGTCATTCCTGTACAGTATGTGTCCCCAGTACAATACATTTTGCTCTCTCAGGCTTAATAAAGCACACATCACTCTGAAGTGTGGAATTCCTCCACTGGCTCGCTCCAGGCTGCTTGCCATATCCACTCCCAGCGTCCCTCCCCTTCACTCCCAGCGAAACATTGCTTACTAAGTCGATTGTCCTGTCACATGGTTTCATTAGCTTTCCCTGGGCTATCCTGCTTGTCACTCTGCTGTCTCTTGTCTGTAACGTGAGGGGAGTGTGGACGTGGCATTCCTCTGCATATGTGCATATGGCATGTGATAGCTCCTACACTGTGGTTATCGTCCCTCTGCAGAACAGCCTGTACAGCTCGGACGCTCTGCGATTTTTCCACTGGGTGAGGCTTTTATATGTATGTCTGTGTGTATATTTATATGAGCCACGGCGTATTATACATAAGGCATTAAGTGACAGAAGTAACTGTGGATTGTATTTGTGGGAAACTCTAGATTAACCAAAGGAAAATATGCCTATCTCAGCTAATTTTTCATTACTTGTCCTGTAACTCAACTTTTATAATCACAGAAATAGACTTGTCTACTATGCGTGATTTTACACCATATTCTATAACCATCCTTCTCAGCACACAAACTTGACTGTTATCGGTGTGTCTCTAACAGCTGAAGAGACTGCGTGCTCTGGAGAGAGAGAAGGACAGCCTGTGGATTGGACTGGAGGTCTTGGAACAGGCTCGATTCTGGTATCAGTACCAGCTTGATCGAGTCAACCAGAGGCATGAAAGGATCGGGATGAGGAAACACGATGAAGAAGGAGTAAGTAAAGTCCCCGTCATCCGTCAGTATGTGATTATAAGCTTTAAACTGTACTCATAAAGACTACAGGGATGAACATCTCGAAGAGTGATGTAGTGTGTTTTAATTAGGTACCGTAGGTTAAAGTAGAGGCTTCTCTTGCAACACAACTGTGTTTGTATTAATTCCCAGTACTGGCCAAAGTAAGGTTCACATTTTTTTAGTGGATATCTGTGGAAGCCGTGTGACTGGTTACTTGAATTAAATTGGATTTAACAGACAATTGTTAATGTTTCTTAATCAAAATTTCTTATTTCTACAAATAAGATGGAGATGGAGGTTACTGTATGTAACCCCTCATTATAAATATTCGTCCAAGTATTGCATCAGCACAACTGCAGTACTGTGCCAAAGTCTTGAGTCCCCCCCCCCACAATTTATATTATATTATATTATATTAAATCAAATTAAATTATGTCGATTAAATTGAAACAAATGTTTTACTATGACCGGTTTCAAAGTGTTTAAAAGTTAAAATGGTTGTTAATGTAACACCCTCAGCAGTAACCTCATTTCCCCTCTTGTCTTTTCCAACTACTCAGCCTTCAGCATTACCAGTACAGTACAGTACTAATGAACTGTCATCATCTGCACCTGTTTCTCACTGCTTCATGCCTTAAGGTTTTTATGCTGGAGTAATTCATAGATCACTGTGTGGCTTAAGAAAGAAAAACATTCCTCTGAAACTGGTCAGGTACAAGGATTGGACTGAAAGAGAAAGACAAAAACCTGCCATACATGTGAATAAAAAAAGGCTTTCAGAAAGCCTGGGGAACTATCCCTTATGACTAAAATACAAGAAAAATACAGGAAAGTCTGGCTCCTGGAAAGCAAAATTACATGAAATGAGGGGTGAGGCAAGTAATGTATATTTTGTCGCTAAAAAATGGAAAAGTCCAGGTCAGACTACTTGTCTGTATTTATATGGAGATCCTAGCAGACTTTATATAGACACTACTTAGACATCCGTTCACTCCTCCTCGCTCAATCTGTTCGGAAAGAAAAATCCTGTAAGCACCCAGAAGAGCCAGATTCTTTTATATGAAGGATAAAACATCCTCTAAATGACATTCATGCTTAAAGTTTTGGTTTGATGCTGTTTGATGAATCAGAGCCTGCTTATGACATATGGATACAAATCCCCTGACATTACAGAATATTACATAAACTATTGTATTCCCTCCCTTACACAATAAATCAATAAATGTTGTTTTTTTTCCCCCGCCATTGAAAAGCCTTAATGGCTTCAACATGCAAGATTGATAAGATAAGATAAGAGAAGATTTCTTTGTTACAGCAGCAAAGAAAAATTGTGCAAACAGAACATTGTAACAGGACAGCGCATAAATACAAAAGAAAAAGAAAAACGATACAATAGTTGCACTTTCAAACAAATTGCACAAGGGTAATATTGCACAGTTTAAAATGTTGTTATTACACAGTTTCTATTGCACACAAATATAAGATATTGTAACTGTATTGTAAGATATTATTATTATTATTATTATTATTATTATTATTATTATTATTATTATTATGTTTAAGGTATCGTAACTATTGCAACTATATTTTAAAATTTGGATATTGTAAGCATGCCAAGTATTTCAACAACTGGATTATATTCATAAAACCAACCCACATTGGACTCATAAAAGAGTCTATAGTGGCAAAAAGTTTGATAACGCCTTATGTGTGCTTAAGCTGTTATTTATTTGAGATAAGGCCTTTTCACTTGAAGGGCTAATTGTAATAGCTGATCTGTTAACAGGATGATGAAGTGTAATAATGTTCTGTCAGTGTCTGCACTGAGTGCTAATGATACTCTGTGGTTGTTTCGTACAGGAGGGCTGGTCATGTGCATTACGCTCTGCTATGCAGCGTGTGAATGGAAGTCTGGGCAGTTTGCTGAACAATGCATATGTGTGTAGGGCAGTCCCAGATGAGAAGGAAGGCTCAGACTGGTATCTGCGCTGGACCAATGCCACACTTACCCAGGTGAGAAAGGGAGAGCACCAAAAGAGCACCAGGATCTGAAATCTTAAAACTATAAGAAAACCTCCTTCTAAGGATTGGGGCAGGGACGTGACATGAGAGTCATGGATGCCTAAGGGGGGCTTTGCATGGGCTTGAAGCATAAATTTAGCTAAGGCTTGGAACAGGTAAGATCGCTTCTTGCTCCTTAAGTGAGCGGGAGAGTGTGACTGAACTAGGGCTTGGGGGCACACAGTCATTAAAGCTTGGAGAAAAAGCAAGTATGACATCAGTGAGGAGTGGGTGCTCTGCAGGTGCACTCTCCTCAGAGCTGGGAGCAGAGCCATCCAGTGGCACCAGCAGGGGTTGGCTGGGATTGTGCAGGGCATGATTGTACAGAGCATGATATGATTCAGACAGGACAGGGCTTGATTTGTACTTCACATAAGAGGCTGTCTCATTGATATCTACAGAAAAAGGGGTTTGGTTTAGACTGGAACCTAACATGGTACACAGATCCTGGAATTCTTGGTGTTTAGTGTAGTTGGCCTCTTGTGAGTGAGCAGTGGACGGTTTAGCACATCCCACTGTTTATAGCACCACCCACATTTCTTTTTTTGGGAGGCACATAGTTTTCACAGGAAACTCATAAGAAACTCTAACAGAGATTCTGGACTGAAGTAATGTTGGGCCGCTAGGCTTTGTGCTCACCACTTTGTTAGTCTGGTGAGCATGGAGAGCATGAATTGCACTCATTCATTTTCCATGGCTTAGAACCCACCAGGGTTCCTCTGTCAACCTGAGGTTGCGGGATAAATCCATCCAGTATAACTCAATGCCATTGGATGAAGCTTGCATTGGCCACTTCTCACGCCAGGAGAAGGTTATTGTGCCAAACACAGAATGGCCAGCCTGCTGTTATGCTTCTCCTCGCGGTCACATCCTACATTCTGATATATTATAGGTTGGGTATTTTGTAGGTTGTAAGTTGGGTATAGGAGTTGAAGGTATATTCACACCAAAAAAAAAAAAAAAAACTAATGCAAACCTCTGCTAAGGAAAATAAGCTGTTAGGATTAATATTGGTATTAAACATAACAAAGCAGAAACCGGAGGATGTGAATCTTGTGAACACCACAGCAACAGGTTTAACATTTAAGCACAGAGGAAGCCCAATACTGAACCTGTTAAACCAGAGAGCTTAAATAGCGTGACTAGTCACCTGTAAATGGACAGAATAAACACTCATGCACAACAGGAAGTAAACAAGGATCAAAGGATAGTGTGAAAATTAAAGGCGCAGTCAAAATAAGATTCTGAAAAGTAGAATCTGAAAAACAGGAAAAACCATAGTCACTTTATTAAATCTTTTCTTTAGATTTTGTGGTATCATTTGATGAGATGTGATTGGATTGGTAACAAAAAGCAATGCAAAAAATACAGTTGAAGCATTAAAAATGTGTATTTATTTAAATATATAGTACATGTGCATGATCATTTCTGTTCCAGTCTTGTCCTTGAATTACTTTATGTAATTATACTACTTTTAGATAAATGTTTCCCAATGCAGATCCTTGGGGAATCTTGAGAGTGCACTTTTTTGCTGTCAATCCACATGAACCAATCAATTACAAGCGCAACAAAATACGAGAGGTGTTCAAGTCAAACCGGGACTTGTGCTGACATTTCTTATGATTGAAGGTGTAAAACTGACTGACATTTCCGAAAGACTGTGATAACACTCTTTAGTTGCACTAAAACGTTCCAAAGGTGTAAAATAATGGTTTAAAGAAGGCCATGCATCCGTGAATGATGATCCTGGTCGAGGTGGCTCAGAGTCCACTGCACTCATTCCTGTGAACGTTCTCCGAAATATAATGATGCTTGAAAATTGATAGATACCCCGTCGCCATCTTGTGGCAAAAGATGCATGTGTCTGTGGGAACTGTATACATGAACAGCACACACTAACACCCCCTGCAAAAAATACAGGAACCTAGCCGGGACTTACTGCCACATCCCTATACAGTCCATTCTTGCACATCTGGCTCCGGCGCACTGAGTAAACTTTCTACCTTGATGATATCCAAGCACTAGTGAAACTGGGATAAGTGCATTAGCATAGTAGGGGATTATATAGAGAAATAGTAATACTCTGTTAAACATCTGTTTTTTTATTCAGCGCAATCGAAATCCTGGATTGACTTGAATGCGCCTTGTATATTAAAATAATGTTTTAAAAAAATATTTAAAATATAAAAAAATTTGATTTCCAGAAAACATTGATTCAATTCATTTTAGTTAACTTTACCATGGAGCTAGGGCATAATGCTCACACATTACCTAGTTATTTATAATTTTTTGATTTTTTAAATCTATGGCTAAACATGTTAGGCTATATACGTACATATATATATATACATACATACATACATACATACATACATACATACATACATATATGAGGTGACAGTCATCTCATACTTAACAAAACAGTTACAAATAATGTATATATTACTGTTTAGAATGTCTTAATGGTTTCTGATGTTCTTTTAAATACAGGAGGTGAGTCAAAAGAATGGCAGGATTTCCATGTTGGAGTTTGAGAAAGAGATACTCATTCAACAACAAAAGAACGGAATAAACCTGTGAGTCCAGAAGAGACTATTGTACTCCGTCTCTAACTTTGTAAAATGACCTTGAATGAGCCTTTGAATGTGTCTAAAGTCTATGGCCTTATTTAAGGTAACACTTGTAAATATTTGTAGATAATTGCACTTATGATGATAGTAGTCATTTAATGTAAGAGTGTGTTTTTTATTACTTTATATAAATCACATGGTGTCCCTTTGCAAATGTGACTTTTTCAAATCAACTTTTTGATGGCCATCCCCCATCTAATTTGATTTCCCAGCTGATATGTTTTTTTAAAATTTTTTACTTAAACTGGAACATTATGTTTTTGCTTAATATTTTATACTTGACTTTACAGTAATAATTCACAGCTGAGTTTTTATAACCTGAGATTAAAAAATGGATTAAAAAAATGAAAAATTAACTGAGGCCAAGTCCTTTAAAAATGAAAAATCACACACAGACAAACACACGCACGCACGCACGCACACACACACACACACACACACACACGAGCATCCTCAGTTTTGAGTTGTGAGGTGCTTGTATTTATTGTTCCCTAAAAACAAAAGACCTTTATAAGACATGAGATATGAGACACTTCTGGCTTCATTAATCTATAAAAATTATGACAGTCATTAGAACATCCCGCACCATTACATAAACATTCTTCACTGCTGTATTCTTCGTGACAATAAGGGAGCAAGCGAGAGTATGTGCATGATATTTGCATTCTCATGAGATTCTGCGATAAATCAACGGGTGTAAAATATAACCCAAGGTTCGCAGATCACACTGACACATTTCACCTACAGTAGGTACTGCTGAAAACCTGCCCTCTCTGCTTAGAACAATTTATTCAAAAATACTGCGGTTGGGGAAAAAAGTATTTTGTGGCAACATGGCTGTGTTTAGTTCATCTTAAAACTTTGAAAAAAAGATCACAAATGTTTCCTCATGAATATGCTTTTCTGCTTTTGCACACACACACACACAGACACGCACACACACACGCACTCACACACACACACAGACACACACACAGACACACACACGCTTTGGTTCAGTTGAGTTTACAAGTGCGCTGAAAGATGCAGAGTCAATAAGGGTGAGCCAGAAGCTTCACAAGCCTGCAGAGGGTCCTAAAATGACTTGTTAGCATTACTTATTAGAAACATGCTCTGTGCATTTAAAATGCATTCATCTTATTTTGCAAAAATCACTGACATCATAAATTGATGCAAGGCGTGCCACCAACCCCCCCCCCCACCAAGCTTTTCAAGTAGTGTGTAGGGCAAAAGATTTACACCACATGATTGAAACACAGCAGTCTTTGTGCTATTTAAATTAAGCCCTTATTTGTCACATATACATTACAGCACCGTGAAATTCTTTCTTCGCATATCCCCAGGTAAATAGGATCAGAGCATAGGGTCAGCCATGATACAGCGCCCCTGGAGCAGACAGGATTGAGGGCCTTGCTTAAGGGCCCAACAGTGGCAACCTGGTGGAGCTGGGGATAGAACGGCCAACCGTCTGATCAGTAAAAAGATCTTAATTTTTGTTACACACATTTTCCACTCCAAGATGATGCAAAGCAGCCAAACAGGAAAATATACCGTCTATGTCAAACACCATAGCTTCTGAACAGAGCTTGACACTAGAGGGCAGCAGAGTACACAAAGAAAAACCAGCAACCCAGGACTGTTAACACAGTACATATAAGTGTGTATATAAGGTCTGTCTGGAAAGTGTACTGCCATGCAATGTCTGGATTACATGTAATAAACTTCTAATTACGATCCTAGTTCTCGCAGTGTCAGTCACCGATCATTGTTGATTACAGCCCATACAATGTAACACTATAGTGTATACAAGTTCAACATTCTCAGGTGTTTTACTTCAACTTTTTAGCAGATTGTCGACCATTTTTGAAGCACGCTTTCCCATGAAAGCCTTCTGAATCATCCGAATAGTTCAAGGCAAAATGTTATGCAGAATCATTTTGCTCTGCTCGCTCATTTTGAATGTCATTTTGAGTGCGATCACCACATAGTACGCATGCTCACTCAATGACATAGTACATAAGTACAGTAAAGTCGTCACTGTTCACTCATGCACATTCCAGTCCACACTCCTTAGCTGCCAGGTTGCACCAATGTCACTCCAGCTGTTTTTGGTATGTTAACAATAGCTGGATTTTTCCAGACAGACCTCGCAGTTATGCCCCATGACATTCATATTTTCCAGCTCTGTTTCTGCAGCATGTACATATACATTCAACTTTGCTGCAGTATCACACACACACTTACAGACACTGATCTTTGGTATAATTATCACGTGCTAAGTTTTTTTAAATGTACAATTTGCTATTAATGCGGCACAGTGGTGTAGTGGTTAGCATTGTCGCCTTGCACCTCCAGGGTCTGGGTTCGATTTCCGGCCAGGAGTCTGTCTAAGTGTGCATGGAGTTTGCATGCTCTCCCTGTGCTTGGTGGGTTTTCTCCGTGTACTCCGGTTTACTCCCAAAGACCTGCAGATTAGACTAATTGGCGTTCCCAAATTTGCCAAAGTATGTGTATGTGTGTATGTCCTGTGATGGAATGGCACCCTGTCTATGGTGTACCCTGCCTCGTGCCCTAAGTCTCCTGGGATAGGCTTCAGGTTCCCTGCAACTGTGAATACAGGATGAAGCAGTATATATACGATGAGTGAGTGAGTGAGTTTACTATTAATTAAATGAATTACATTTATTGCAAATACACTGTCAATACATGTCACATAGTAATATTTCATTGGACTGCCTTTTTGCTTTGAATACGGCACCGTGGCATAATTTCAATAAGCTTGTGCAATGTCACAACATTCATTTCCATCCAGAGTCGCATTACTTTCTCTCCAAGATTTGGTATTGATGATGGGAGAGACAGATTGCTGTGTAACGTCCTGTCCAGCACATCCCAAAGATTCTCAGTGGTGTTATGGTCTGGACTTTGTGGTGTCTCATGCTCCCGGTAAACCACTCTGTCACAATTTGAGCCTGATGAATCCTGGCATCGGCATCCTGAAATATGCTTGTGCCATCAGAGTAGAAAAAAAAATCTGTTGATGGAAAACTCTGTTCGTTCAGTATATACAGCTGACCTCATTTTTTGGGCATACTGCGGAACCTTGACCTGATCAAATGAAGCAACCTTGGATCATAACACTGCCACATCACTGTCACTTCATCTGTCTCTATTCTTTCTCTGATGCGCCCATCACTCTGGAACACAGTAAATCTGGACTTGTCAGACCACATGACCTCTTTCCAATGCCTCACAGTCCATTCTTTAAGCTCTTGAGCAAATTTTCTAATTAACCTCATTGATAATTGGTTTTCTTAAGGCCACATAGCAGTTTAGTCCCAATCTTCATATAAGATCAAGTGTGTGGAAATAGCCGTGAGATCTACTGTGGATTTTTTAAATTATTTGATTTCACCAAAAGTTTAAGTAAATTTAAATAAAATTTCTGATCAAATTTCTTCTTGAAGATAACAGTTTGCCAAAGATTCTAATAATAATAATAATAATAATAATAATAATAATAATAATAATAATAATATAGCACTATACAGGTCTTAACACAGTTTAATAGTTTCAGCAAAGTTGTTTTCTTTGCTTGATGCAGGCCAATAATTTTACTCTTCTGAACCAGAGTAACATCTTTGCCACAACCACAGGATATGTCTTCTGAAATGATTGTTTAAGAAATGAGAAGCTACTCTGTGCATCACTCACTCATTATCTACACCGCTTTATCCTGTATTCAGGGTCATGGGGGGTCTGGAGCCTATCCCAGGAGACTTAGGACACAAGCCCGAGTACACCCTGAACAGGGTGCCAATCCATCATCGCAGAGCACACACACATACACACACTCACTCACACACTACGGCCAAATTGGGAATATCAATTAGCCTAACCTACATGTCTTTGGACTGTGGGAGGAAACCCACCAAGCACGGGGAGAACATGCAAACTCCATGCACACAGAGACGGGAATTGAACCTGGCTGGGAATCGAACTGGAACCCTGGATGTACAAGGCGACAGTGCTAGCCACTACACCACCGTGCCGCCTCACTGCATCAGTTAGGGTTAAAAAACGTATTGCCAGCTGAACCAGATTCTTCACTGCAGTCATTATCCAATAGAAGCCTCTTAACTATTTGCTTGGTTAAATCCATGTGGTGACAGTGTTTTTTTTTGTGGCCGAGCAGCGTATGATTTTAGTGTCTGTCACATATTCTTGTTTCATTTACACTCCCACCTGTGCACACACAGCTGCCATCTGAAAAAATCTCCCACAGCATACAGTATGAGTGGGTGAAATATTATTCATGAGAATATTTAAGAGAAAATATATTTTATATATACTCACCATCCAATTTATTAGGAACACATCCAATCATCTGGTCACGCGACAGCAATGCTGTGCATAAAATCAAGCAGACACAGGTTAAGAGCCCCAGACATCCGAATGTGGAAAAATTGCTCTCAGTTACTTTGACCATTGCCATGCTTGTTTGTGCCAGACAGGCTGGTTTGAGCATTTTAGAACCTGCTGATTTCTATGTACAATAATCTCTAGAGTTTAAACAGAAAAAAAGCATCCAGTGAGCAGCAGTTCTGTGGGTGGAAGCACCTTGTTGATTTGAGAGGTCAGAGTAGAATAGCCTGTCTATTTAAAACTGAAAAGGAATTTTTTTCCCCCCAGTTTTTTATATTTCATCAGACAGCTTTTCCACCACGGACATAGGAAGAAATAAGGTTTCATAATAGAAATGTGAAATGCAGCTCATTCCAAGATTTGAATCTATGGCAGAACTGCTTCGGGTTCCTGTGTGCAACTCGTGTCTCATTTATGTTTGCTGATGAAGAAAATCCTGCCACCACATGTTATGGTTCCTACCCTGGTGGTCCCCCATTGATCTCAGTGCAGTTGATAAGAACTATCTTCACATCTTACACACACACACAGACTTCTCTCCATCAAAAGCATAAACACACTTGCAAAGGTGTGCTGAGACTAAACACAACTGCGCTTTGAGCAGAGCATGTGGCTACAAGTTGCAGAAACAGATCTATTTCGCCATGCACAGTCTCTGAGGTGAAGATACATAAGGTGAACGCTGATATGACAGTTATGGGATGTACAGTATATACGCATACATTCGGATCCATTTGGAAATTGATAATGTTCATACTTTTTGCTTCTGTACACTACCAAAAGGATTTGGAACCATGTAATTAGTTGTGATTAAACGGTAAATAACAAACACAACCGTCTGCTCCTGGCCATCAAACTGCTGATCAGTCAATTGTATAATTACTTTTGAGCCTGTCAGAAAGGAGGGACTGTGTAAAACATTCTGTAATTTAGAAATAACTAAATGTTTTTGATAAACCCATTGACTTAAAGCAGAAAATCTACACATTAATCAAATATTGGCTGTTTATTTTCAAATCCATTGTGTTGGTGGACACATACAGTAGGCGTAATTCACTGGGCTGATGTGGGGCTGAAACCCGCCGAATATCATATCATAATGATGAAATAAAATTACTAACTGTTATTAAACATGATACAGTGGTTGGCTTCCTTGATTTAATGTAACTGGCAAGCAAACGCTAAGTGAGATTAGTTTGTGTCCAACCCGTCCCCTGAATGCAGCAGTAACTGCAAGTGTGAGGAATAACAAGCACACAATAACTGAAAGAGTAAAAGATCAATAAAACATTTTTAAATGAAATAAATAAAATAATCTCTTTCCATCAGGAGGTATCCATGCTGTTTACTGATACTGGAACAACAAAGTGATGAATTACAAATTTAGTGTTGTTACACAAAGTGAATGACTATGCTCCTCAATTGCACTAATGCACTAAAACTCATGTGAAACAGCCTATTAAAAATGAATAATAATAATAAAAATTATAAATGTAATATTAAAATTATAATAATAAAATGCAAAAAACTTGAAGGACACCTCCTCCATGGGTGGAGAACTCAACCACAACTTTAATCCCTCAAAGTTACGCCCGTCAGGGGGGAGAGATGCAAAAATAAAAAGAAATAAAGAGTGTTATATGATTATTATATCCTTTACAAAGAGTTTCCTCTTTCACTGTAAACATAAACCTCTGAAAATAATGTTAAAATTGGAATTCCAATTGAAAACTTAACTTGACCTTCTCTGTCACTATGAAGGCAGAATTGTGGCATAGTGGTTAGCACTGTCAACTTGCACCTCCAGGGTCTGGTTTGGATTCCAGCATGGAGTTTGTATGTTCACCCTGTGCTTAGTGAGTTTCCTCCGGGTACTCCGGTTCGCTCTCTTACAGTTCAGAGACATGCAGATTAGTCTAATGGGTGTTTCCAATCTGCCAGTAGTGTGTGAATGAGCATGTGCGTGTGTGTGTGTGTCCTGCGATGGATTGGCACCCCATCCTGGGGTAGGTTCAAGCGACCCTGTACAGGATAATGCAGTATAAACGATGAGTATCAGTATGAAACGTTTGTCCTCTGTATTCCTTTTGAAGGACTTTAAGTTATTTGACTTTCAGCTGAAGACTAAAATAACATCTTAATATCCTGTAAGTTGTGGGTCTAAACTCACATTTCTCACTTTCATTACCAGCTACTGAGTAATTCAAAAATACTGTCTGAATGATCTAATTTAAGACAAATAATTGAACATGAACATTATTTTTTCCACAATAAGACACAACAAGGCAAATTGATTTGAGAAGCAATATTTTCTTATCGTTACACATGAAAAAAAAAAATCACAAATGTATCACATTATAACAACATGTTAATTTGAGCATGTTATGCCCTGAACTTGCCTATGTGAACGCAAGGTAATAATTTTGATATAAAACTACAAATGAAATCATGTATAAAGAAAATCCCACATGAAATTAAACAAATCACACAAATGATATGAAAAAATATGTGAGAGCTTATATAAGAATGATATAAAACCCAAATTTTTATATGCGACGAGTAAATTGTGATTATTATATGGAAATTTACTTGAGTGTTCAATAAGGCTTTTACACAAAACTCTAAAGTACATAACTATACCCCAATGCAGATTCTTTAATTGCTCTGCTTTGGTGTGAGCTTATCATTTATTGATAGCCTGCAGACAATTGCATACTTGATTATGACACCGTGTTTGCAAATGAGATACATTATTCTTTCTTGTAATCTTATATGGATGATGTCAATTACATGATTTAATTGAATGACATCAAGTGTTATTAATTTTTCATTCATTATTTCTTTCCAGCCTTTGTTAGCGATTCCAGGGACGTATGCAATATAATCACTTCTGGCTCCTGAACTGTTTAACAGGAGAAACGTTCCTTTTATGAAATGTACTTACATTGCTGTTTTCAGCATGGCTAAACTTTCCAAAATAAAGACTCAGACAACAGATGCTGATTAATACTTGTTGATGCCTTTTTGTATTTGCAGTTACCGTGTGCCTCGATTGCCTTATGAAGCAAAAAGAAACCACAGGTCTCCTACTGAGGAATTCAGAAGGCTTTTTTGGCTGATAACGATCTCGTTCTGAGGCATATTGCCACCCTAATGCATACTTTAATGTGCGTAAGTCCCAGCAGGCCTGCCGCTGAACCGTCAAGGCCAGAGTACCAGCAACACCATTAATTACTGCCTCTTATTCACAAGGATGCAGTAAACAGCTTTTGTTGGATCTGTCACACTTCTGTGAGAGTTAAGATCATTCTTCCGTCCCGCGATGGTTCGCTGACAGTGAACTCTGCTGGTGTAATTGCCCGCCCTCCCATAATTTCTAGTCAACTTGGGCGTTTAGTGGATTGGGCGATAGATTTGCAATAGGAAATGCAAACCACATCCATGCAGGTCTGCTAAAGCATGACAGATAAACAGGTAGTGGATTTCAGGTGGGGTGGGGAGGTGCATTTTTGTGGCTTGCATTAGTTTCCCCCACTTCCTCTGCAAAGAATGGATGGTGGCTTAATAATAAGTACACCAACAGCTAATACTCAGCTTCATACAGTAGATGTTGAGCAGGTATGGAAAAGTGGAAATGAGAAAGTGAATGTAATTGAACCCTTATCAAAAAGGTGCAAAAACAAAAAAGGGCGTGTATTTTTTTGTAATCTAATACTGATGAATTTTGTTCCACGTTATTTTGATATTAAATATTGCATCCCAGTGTGGGGTTTAGCAAAATTTATTATTTTTTTTGTTGGTAGACTTCTATTAAAATACCTTATTTTTACAATATTATTGTATTGTATACATAACTATACTTACACCAAGTTACACCAAAGATATTTTATACAATGTTTATGACACTGACGTTTAAAATACTAATAACTGGGACAAGATATAAATCAGTTAGTTAACAAGATGCTTTGACTTAATTTTGAACAGTAACATTGTCCATTAAATACTGCATTTGAATTTCATATTATCTATAATGAACTGATCACATTGGGAGCAATGCCTTGATACACAATAACAATTCACCCTATCACATTGGAAAACTCAGTAATGGCTATAATTATTAATGTACACATGAAAGAACAACACGCTCCACAATCCTTTCCTAAGTTATGCTTGACATGATGATTTTTCCCTTTTTGTCCTTCACACTTATCCTCTTGAACTTCAACGCACAAAAGAATTTATAATTTCAGAGGTTCAAATTAATATCGTGCACTGGATGATGC
Source organism: Clarias batrachus (assembly GCA_003987875.1). Lineage (NCBI taxonomy): Eukaryota > Metazoa > Chordata > Actinopteri > Siluriformes > Clariidae > Clarias > Clarias batrachus. Next base: position 85,685 of record QMIH01000791.1, on the reverse strand, counting down.
AGAGCTACCTTTGTATTGTAGTTTATAAGTATGTAGTATGATGAGCTAATCTGTCTTCTTCTCATATTAAGTCATATGCCAGAAAGAACCTCATTAATTTAAGCACCTCAGTAAAATGCAATGCAGTAGAAATATTAAAATGCAAAAATCATAGCCCTAAGTTAATAGAAACATGAGATGAAAGTGTGACATACCACATTAAAACATTAATACTGTCACGGTTATTTCTCACTTTGAAGTAAAAACGGATACGATGTTCATCACACCAGAGGAGCTTAACTGGGATTAGGTGCATCCGATAACCTTACACATCTTACAACACTCATGTTCAAGTCATGATGAAATTTTAGCCTGCAAAGTCATGTTTTACCTTATTATTGTTATCACTGCTTCTCAGAAATTATAGTCTTCTAATAGACAGGTAACAGAGAACAACTTTGGTGTTTGAGCATCGTTGCACCTTGGTACAGCAGGTGCTTATTTGCATAAATTCATGTGAAACCCAATATTGTGCATCTTTGGTTATATTCACTGTTAGGTTTTGGTGCTAGGAATGTTTTGCGTGTTTGTCTATGACAGTACGTGTAATACCTGACTATTTTATATTCATGGGGTTTGCCATCCAAAAAAAGTCCTTCGAGTTTAGTTATCCCTTGTTGGTTGTGTGTGCAGTTTTTTTTTGTTGTGTTAATGATGGTTTGCTCCACAGCGATTCTAGAACAATAGCATTAAGAAAACATCCTGACAAGCTAAAAAAAAGCATAGCTGGTAAAAGACATAAAAATGATTCATAAAGAAAGCTGACCTAAGTGAGAATTTCTGTGTGTTGTGACTTCCAGTTTAGTGAATAAGCCCGGTGCGTTTCAGGTAACTTTTGCTTTTGTCCACATAATTCATCAAATTATAAGCATTGGCCTTAATGTGGAGTTCTGAAATGGCAGCAGACCAACAACCCCAAAAACAACCACAAACACCCCGACAGTGTTCACAATTTATAATAATTAATATTTCAGCCTTTAGCTTTTAAGGAGGCTTTTGACACTCTAAGGCTTGTGTGTGTTCTTGATTGGGATATTGTGCGCATACATACATTAATATGCAAAAGAAAATAAAAGTGTAATAAAAATGTATGACTGTATAAAGGTTCAACTCTGATTCAAATCATTTTGTGCATAGTTTAATTAATTTTCTGAACTGTAAATGTACTAAAATTCTGCATTACATTCACAAAATGCATATCAGTTCTGTTTTTTCCTTTTCTTTGTGCTTGTTATATTACAAAAAATGTTATTCTGTCTTCAGTGACTTTTCTTGCAACTGGGTAGCAACATAGTCTAAAATTAGGAAACAAAATATATTTAAGATTACCAGCAAAATATATCATGAGAACAATCCTTATCCATAGGTTTTATTTGTGCGTAGTAACAAAAAAACAATTGGACTGTATATGGGCCATGCTGCTGTTTGTGCTCTCCAAATAATGGAGTCCTTTCAGCAGCTGCAGTCTGTTCAGTAGCATGGTTCCCCATTGTCACTCAAGCTGTGTTTAGACTCTCCATCACTGTTACACTCAGTGAGCTGCCTTATAGCTTCAGCCCCTCTCTCGCTCCTGGGTGACAACTCCATCACGGCATCTGGCAGCCGGAGCTCCAGGAGATTCTGCAGATGTTTGATGTAGCTGATGGCTGCACGTAATGTTTCCACCTTACTCAGTCTTTTATCCTCAAACTCCTGAGGCAGGTGCTCTCGGAGTCGTGCGTAGCCCTCATTCACACAACGGACCCTCTGCCTTTCACGCTCGTTGCGTTTACGGATAAACGCTGGTTCAAAGGAGCAGTCGTACGTGGTCAGGTGTGTGGGGAAGTGTAAGTAGGAGAAGCGCCCACTGTACCTGTGACTGTAGACCGGCTCTAAGTAAGTCTGCTCAAAGTGGAGGCTTAGTGCATCTCTGAACGGCGAGCGCTGGTGCTCCGTGCACAGGCCAAAAGTTAAAGGTACGTAACTTTGTACGTATGATCCTCGCTCTGGAAACTCTTGCAAATGGTCAGCAGCCATGAGTCTGCGAAGAGAAAATTGATGCCTTCTGAAATTGACAAATTTCACAGAAAAGTGAATTAAATCACAACAAAAAAAAGAGAGAGATTCTCTTACTTTGCAAAAAACTGCTATCCAATTCTTCCAGTTGTTCTTTGAGTTGATGTAATTCATAGATACTTGATCTCCAGCCTTCTTAATGTCCAAGGCAGCGAGTTGTTCTCTCTTGGTGAATTTCACATGACTAGACACTATGTAGCAGTGGGTGTGGTCTTAAAAAAATACGCACTTTCTTTATGATGTAACCTGCTCACGTCTACGTGCAGATGATATGATAAGTTGATAACTGATACCTGCACTATGGTGGGAGGAGACCACATCGTTTCTTACAGAGTCTTACATACGTAGGCAGATCTTCTCCTGAAACGTCACACTGCATGCATGTTTTGAGTCGAGTGCTAAAAAAACAAAACAAATCTAATTCATTAAAAAAAAAAAAAAAATCCATGGATTTCTTTCTCAGAGAAATCACATCATGCACTGTCTGGATAAAATAACTACTATTTGACTAAATATATATGGATAAAGTAGATGAGCAAGTTATTATTTACACATGTTGCATATCTTACTTCCACATTGAGACTTTAAATTATATTCTGTATAATTTCCTTCTTTCTGGAGAATTTGTTGCCAAAGAGCTTTGAACTCTCTTGAAGAAGAAACATAGTGCCCTCTGTTGGCAAAGAGAGATTTCTACTGTACTTCAGTGGTTCCACTCTTCATATGCTGTATGTCCCATTTAATGTCTGCAATTTACAATTAAGATTTCATTACAAAACAGATTTTGTGATTTTTGTGTAAACACAAAATGTTTGAATTTGAAAAGGGTATAACTGCTTTCTTGTCTGAAATTGATGGAAAAAAAACATAAATTTTACAATAAATAAATAAATAAATAAATAAACACTACCACTAACAAAAACTCAAGGAATAACTGAAAATGATCACACACAAGCAAAAATGGGTCCTTTGTACAAGCATCTACAAAAACTGCAGCAAAACTCACTACAGATACACACTACGGAGAATACACACTAGATGGGCTGGGACTAGATGGGCATCATGCATGTACACATTCACCCTTAGGGAGCTTTCAGAAAACTCAATCTTTACAACGACATGTTTCTTGGAAACCTTCAAACATGAAGGAAATGCTGAATTGCATAGTTGATGATTTTTTCTATGAGGTATGTCATATAGCTAATGAAACAAAACCAGGTAAATTCCAGGCTTACCAAATTGACTGGAACATCGACAAAAGAACACAAGAACAAATACTGCAGCTGGACAGTTATTTCCACCTCAACACCTAAAAAGAAATATTAGATTGAATACGAATTTCATTGGTATAGATTGGACAATATAATAGATGATTTAGCTCAAGCACCACAAAATTTAATCTTAGCACCTTTAAAAACAATGATAATACACCATTATTACAAAAAAAAAAAAATGTAACAACATACAGTACCATTACAGTTTAATCTGCTTAGAGATGCAACGAGCATCGATGTCCAGTTTTCTTGATGCCACAATGTTACTCTCTGACATAGGTGGTAGCGTAGCTTACATAACATTAGTTGTAATGACAGTTTAACTTGATGTTAATTAAAAATATATAAAAATTAGATATAAATAAGAAAATAGTATTAATAATAAATAATTACTATTAATAAAAAAGGTGTTATGAACAAGACACAATACAGAGCATGTTACATTCTCATTAGTGGCTGATCCCCACTAAAGGTCTGATCCCAGAATCATTCCTAGACAGTATTACAAACAAATCAAACAGATGAGTTTATTTGACTGATTACAACAGCAGGACACTGTAAAAGGGGGAGATGTGGTTAAGTAATAATCTTAAAGTTACGTCAGAGCATTAAGCGTGGCATATTTGAGCCCTAAATTGCTCATATATCTCGCTTTTTTCTTTATCTCTTCTTGTGCATAGATGCCATTATTGGCTACTGTGCCCCCAGCATGATCCCAAATAATAAACAACCAGTGCTTTCTCTGCATCTGCTGTTTCTAAGTGACCTATCACAACTTGGAATAATGTATTCATTATAACCAAACCCCTTTTCACAATTTTGCAAATCTGCACTAACATATCATCTACAGTACATCACTGCCATGATCTCATTGGAGTTTGCATAATGTTAACAAAAATAACATCCTGAATGTTTATTTTGAAACCATGAAAAAAAGAATTTGACATAATAATTATGCCAGTCTAATATAGAAAATATTGTGCTTTCCGTTCAATAAATGAGAAACCTTTCCCATCATATTTTTGCAACACTCAATATAAAAAAGTGGCAAGTACTGTTACTGAGTACAACCACGCTCATCTTTTCTTTGTTGAGCTTTTTGTGATTAATCCAGTTTCTCTTAGGCGCTATGGAGGAAAAGAACAAGTTTCTCTGTGTGTTCGTTTTTTCTACTTGGTTCTGTAATGACCTCACTTTTAAACTTTCCTTCTTAGCACTAGCATTGCCAAAAGAGATTTAAAGAGACAATAAGAGGACCTGGGATGTCCTTTCCTTTAAAGCAGAGGATAAATCTGTAAATGCTCCAGTCTTTTTTTATTGATCTACATCAGTGTCTTGTCCTCTAGAAACCACAAGACTGTACTTTTTCGTTCTTGCCAAGCGCATAGAAAATACAACCACAGTAGCGGGTAGAGTGTGTTGGTTCTTAATGACCTCACTCTGTTTGATCCTTGAATTTCACTGAATTCATAAGCTGCAATATAAAAGGGTTTCTACAGAAAATAGAGAGAAACTGATATTGTTTATATATATACACACACACACACACACACACACACACACACACACACATTATACACACACACACACACACACACACACACACACACACACACACACACACACACACACTACACATTCTCATATGAAGTAAATTCATAAATGGCAAGGTTGGAGGCGAGATCGTAAGGCGAAAATTTGTATTGTATGAATTTGCCTATAAGAAATAATGCAGATAATTCATTCCAGCCACCCCAAAAATATCTCCAATTCCCAACACTATAATAATTATAATATTTATATTTTATAATCATATATAATAAGATTTTGGTAAATAAAGAATTAAATAAACAAATTTATCTTGGCTTTCCACTGAGGCAAACAAGTTTTAAAGGGATCTTAGCTGGCGTTTGGTTCGGTTTGTTTGTTTGTATGCCGGTGAATATTAAAATTAAAAATTAAATAAAAATTTTAAAATGGAAATTATCTACCATCTCCAAGGTGGTTATTCTCTCCACCTTTTGGCTACATTAGAATTGTTGGTTGGCAATTGTCAGTCGCCAGCCCTGCCAGTTGCAGTTAGTTGGTTCTGCAAGCAGTGGAAAAATACTCGATGTGCTGCTCCTTCGTGCCTATGGCTATATCATAGCCTTGTTGATGTTCAGTACAACAGCACTTCTTCTTGTGTTATGTTGCTTAATTACAACCACAACTGATAAAGTATACCGCAGAATTAAAGGAGTAATGGATGAATATTGGACACTAGCTATATTGTCTTGTTCATGTCTAAAGGGTATAATTAATCTCTATTTTAACAATATACTACTTTATCGATGTATTAGTGTATTCTGGCTGGCTCCTCACAAAGACCAATATCACCTCAAATTACTTTCAGATTTATAGAGGGCAAAGATTTATTTAGCCTACTTCCTCCACCACTGACCGATAGGCATCATCTGCTTTACTGTTCCCTTCATGTCCCTAGGTGTCCACTGCAGTAAATCTTTGTGTTAGGGGTACCAAGGCCTTTCCATCTTTTCTATCACCTCTGAATCCTAATTTCCAGTAGTTCAAATCATCTCATATCTCATCTTTTATCCCAATCTTTGACTTATGGCCAACAGCAAAGTGTAGAAACTGCACTGAAGCTCTGCATATAGTATGAAAATGTATGCAGTCACTGACATGTAATTGAAAATCTCAATTTTATATAAATCTAGAGTTAACAAGCTTAATCTTGTGGCTACAATTATGTTGCGGCTATGATATTCCAAAGTCATAGGTGCAAACTGTGCATAGTGAACCGACTTTATTAATGTATCTTAATATGAGGCCTCTAGTGAATTACCTACAGACCTACAGAGTAATTGTACTTTGTGCAATGTTTCAAGCCAGTGAACTATGACACTATATCCTATGACAGTATATTGTATATCTTAAGATCATTCCAAGTATCGTATCTGCGACAGTATATCTTAGGATCATTCTGAGACTGTAGTAATGCGTAATATCAATCATTTACAAACTTAGGTTTAGTGGGCGCAATGGTCTATTTGAAAGGGGTTCTTTGTTTCTAGCTTGTGAGTTCAAAATATTCCTGGAAACACAAGAAGCTTAAGCTAATAATAATTATATGTAATGTTGATATAATAATTCATGGTCCGGCTAAACTTGAGTGAAGTTTAAAGATAGTTCATAGTAACAATTTAGCTAAATCTGTCTCCCATATGTACACTGAAAGGAGCACAAAAATTAAGGAGCTAAATGAGCCAGGGGAAATCTGAGTGTGACAGTTGTCTTCTGTTTATATTGCTTGTATCTGCCTTCTGGTATCATTCTTTGGGAAACCATGTGTTACACTGACTAACGGTTACCGTTCATATTTATAGTTGTATATATAATGAACATTTATTAATAGAGAGACAATGAGAATTTAAAGAAGTAATAATAATAATAAATAATAATAATAATAATAATAATAATAATAATAATAATAATAAGCTGAGTACTGTGGTTACATACATTTCTAAAGATAATCAGCATAAGTGTTAAATGTTTTCATTCAAATCAAAAAGCATTTATTAAAAGATACATATTTTCAATGTTTTCTTTTTTTGTGCAATATGTATTAGTAAACAAAGACAAAATACAAAAGGAGCAGCATCAGCATTCATTTCAGAGAGTGTCTGCATTGCCTACAGTTCTTGTTGTAGATTTATACACTGATTTATATCTATTTAGATGAGAAAACAGCAGCAATGAGCAGCTGTAATGGAATCAAATCAATGTTTACGATTTATTACTTCACATACATTACCCAATGACACTTGCTGTGGTTTTCCTATTTTTCATTCATTGCTCTGGTTATAGCAAAATGCTAGCAGGAAGTATTTGTGTGATAGGTTTAGACGTAGTGGTTTTGTGAGGTAGAGATTCAGTGATGTGAAGAAAAGATATAATAGAAGTAATTGGCTAAATTGGGGATGAAAGAGAAAAGGATTGTGTTACTGTCTGCTTTAAAGAAGACTTAAATTAATGAGTGTGTCTTTCAGTGCATCAGACACCCCATGCTCTACTCTTCACAGATTAAATTAATAAATAACACTGAAAAATTTAAACTAAAGCATACAAATGGTGCAAGCCAATTAAAACGAGAGGAGCAAGAGACTAGAATGTTCTCCCAAAAGAAGCTTTTTGAAAGCATTGTCAAGCCTGCTCTTTACCTGAAACGATGCAAAGTCACTTTGCAACAATCTGATGCTATGTTTGTAAATTGATCTTAGATCAGGGGATACAATTAAGTTCTAGTTGCAATAATGATACGTTATTAAAATTACTCAATAAACTCTGGACAATAAGACAGGTGTACTGTACATCGTACTGCACATTGACTATTTTGGTTATAGACTAAAACTAAACTAGACTAAACGAAATAGCACAAAAACTACAGTTTTATGCAAATCTCTTATATGATTATATGAAATATTAAATTAATTATATGAAATGTCCTATTAATAGATTTTATAGGTTTACTTGAAACTAAACACCAGTTTCTTTTGAAAGTGCGATAGAATATCAGTCACAAAATATACTTAACTATAAAAAAAATCCTTGAAAATACATAATAACTAGAACCCGAAGTGAAAAGAGAAAGTGTTTATTTGGGAATAAATGTTGACTTCAATCCTGATCTATAACATGTGCAATATACCATATACCACCTGCAAGGTCTTTTTTGTATGATAAAATACACTGTTTTTGTACAATGATTAACTACTGACCATTTTGATTAATTAACTAATAAATTAAGTAATGATATAGATGCAAAATGCTCGTTTATTTTGACTTACAATAATAAAGTGCCCATTGATGATAGGTTTACTGTACAGTGTGGGTGTACCTGATAAATGAGCAACTTGGCCCTGCTGTTAAACCAAAATAATGTACAATTAGTGTGTTCAAATCTATATACTATATTATATGTATAAATAATAAGTGTAAGGAAGGTATAAAAGGAATTTAAAAATTCCCCAAGCAAAGATACCCAATCAATGGATATTCACTATGGTTGAGTGCATATGATCATATTTTTCATTTCACAATTTCTTGCAGTTTCCCCTGGATATTAAACTGAACAAGATCTGGTGCAATCTCACACACAAACCATAGATCACAACCAAGCAAAACAACTCCAGGATGCTTTTACGTCAGTCAAGCATCAATATATAGATAACCGAGTCAGTCTGTCAGTCATTTAAGAATACGAATTTGATGAAAAAGAAGCACAAATAAGGACTTTTGATTCTTCCAAAGACTGTTCATCAAAGGATATATTCACCAGACATATTCAGTCTCTCTCTCTCTCTCTCTGTTAGTGTTAATACTCTGGTGTCTCTGTGTTTAGTTTTATGAGGTCTTTGAGCAATGAACTGATTGTACCCACTTTTTACACACTTTACCCCACATGTGAAAAAAACAATGTTGAGTAGGCCATGCTGCATTCATTTTATTGACTTGTGTTGCCTCGAACTTAAAAGGCACAACATGAGGTCCATCTGCATGTGTTGTACAAGTAGCACATGACTGCATTTAGTCTGTGTTAGTAATAATGTGCCTGCTAACTTCTCACTTTGTAAATCCGTAACAGACTGTGAAAACAGGGATGTTGTGTATATCTAGTTTTTTTTTGGAAACACAAAGCAATTTAATGGACATCGTTTGTGCACAATTCTGATTAATGTACTGTGTAATGTGTTTTTCAGCAATTTTCTGTAAACTGTTTTTTCAGTATTATTATTCAGAAATGTACTGACATAATCTAGCCTTTTTACAGTCATTATAATGCTATGCGGCCAATAATTTGTTTTTGGCAACCACTATTGTGGTTTTATAGTATGCAATAGAACTATAGTATGTAATGTGCACCATTTATAGCTTTGTACAGTATATTGCATACCTGTGTAACTAACTGTCAATAAAATATGATTGGAGCCACAGAAAATATTGTGCATTTTGAATGACTTTGATCAGATAAAAGGGTTAATCTCTAATGCAGCTTAATACTAAAAATGGTCCAATGAAGCAGCAGAGAAAGGCTTCAAGCCAGGCAATAATTTGGTATTGGGAGTGCAATGTTGGTACTATAATAGCAATGTGCTAGCTAGAATAAATCTTCTGTTGGCAGTGGTTAATCAACATTGGTCTCTCTGTCTTTCTTTCCCACGCTGTTGGAATCCAAGCTGGTGAATTTGACAGACTTGACATTGATTGAGAACTCCTAAATCATGTTTGAGTCTGCGGCTAAATGGAGCGTAGGGTCTGCTACTGCCACTTAAGCAGGAGTGAAAAAATGAGAGACCTTTAACAATACAGTATCCTCAAGTTAAATTACTGGGTACATTTTGTTTAAACTCAACCTTGAAAGTTCACAATTAACTTAAATCAATGATTTAGTAAAGCATTTGATTGTTGTATGAGTCATTTTCAAAATACAACAATCAATGTTTAATCACTTAAAAAACAAACAAAGACTTTGTAGTTTTAATTGCTTATTGTTCAGGACTTGCAACCAAGGGAGAAAAAAAAAACTCTACTCTAGTCGAATCTGTTGGCTGTTCTGGGCAAATGAAACTTATTAGAAAAAACAATATTAGAAACTGCGATTAAAAATGGCTTTTTGAACAGAAGATTTCCTGCCTGTGACAATAGGAGCATTTTATTTTATACACTTTACATAGATTTATACATTTTTCATATAATTTTTTCCCTTTGTAAACCTTGAAAAAAAACTTGACTGGTAATCTTTTAATTATTTTAATTCTCAACAGATGACGCCAAATTACATGTCAATTCATTCCAATCACAAGCAACAGAATTAACCTCATGTGTCAGTCAAAACAACAATCATCTTAAGTATAGGAAATGTTGCTTTGTATTCACACAAGTCTCACATGACAGCAGAGCAGAGGTTGAGCCAAGTTGTAAGATGACACGCACCAATCAGGCATAACCTTAAAACCACCTGCATAATCCTGTGCTCTCAAAACAGTTCTGACCCATCAAGGCATAGACTCTTTAAGACCACTTATGATGTGGTGGAATCTGGCACCAACATGTTAGCGGCAGATCTTGTAAGTCCTGTAATACAGATCCTTGATCAGATTGAAATCTATAGAACACCTTGAATGCTTGGTCATGGTTTTCTAACCATTCCTGAACATTGTTTTTACAATATGGGATGGTGCATTATTCTGCTGAAAGAGGCCACTCTCATTTGGGGAAACAGCTGCCAAGGAAAGTGTGTATTTGGTTGGCAAAAATGGTTAGGTTGATGCCAAAGTAATATTCAGATGAATGCCTGGAACCAAGGTTTCCCAGCTAAACATTGCCCAGAGGATTGCGCTGCCTTCTCCAGCTTGCCTTCTTTCCATAAAGCATTCTGGTGGCATCTCTTCCACATTGTTAAAGCCTGGCAAATAGTGCTGAGTGAGTCATGTCATAAAAAAAAAATCAACATTAGAAAATACAGCTATGTTTAATAGTGAAAGCAACAACATTTGCCACACATACAGTACAAAGAGAACTCATGGGATTGGGACTAAACAAGTATAGTGTAAAAAAAAAAGAAAGAAAAAAAAGCATGTGTTAGTGAAGTTAATAATAAAAAAAAGCCTTAAATTTTCTAGAGAGCATATAGGGTGGACTTTTTGAAAAAAATCATGTCTAATTGGTCTGAAAAAGATGACATGGTGTGATGATCTGTGGTTGCTTCAGTTGCTCGGGTCTGTGGCAGTAAAATAAAGTCAGCTGACTGTACTGAATGACCAGGTTATGCCCATTCTTCATCATCATCGCCTATACCGCTTTATCATGTGTACAGGGTTATGGTGGGCCATTGGGGAGCCAATCCGTCACAGAGCATACACACACTCACACACTATGGGCAATTTGGGAACACAAATAATTTTTTGCAACAGTATTTGCAAAAAATGTTTGATATAAAGTTGGATTATCATGAGGCTGGATGAGATACAGAGGATTTTCCACTACAAAGTAGGTCTAAAAAGTAAAATCTGACAAGCTATCTTTGACATCTCAAACTTCAATGATACTGAAAGGAAAATGTGAAAGAAATGAAGAGGGAGACCAAAGCAGAACTTAGAGCTTCAGTAAGGCCAGGAATCTTCAGTACCCAATTCCATTTCAGCAAAAGTCCAAACCTAACCTTATTGATTTGTGAAAATAGATTTTGTTAGGGCAGAATAACTTTAAAACCAATTAAGCCTTAAAGAAAATTAATTTGACTGTAGGCTACTATCTAATAAATGATAGAGTATTGGATGTTGAGAGTTAACAAGACTTATATAAATGAACAATGAAAGCATGAGAAGGTCTGGTACAAAAAGCGAGTGCAACAGCACAGATAAAGAAGCTAAGAAAATCGACTGCTTAATTTTTTTTTTGTTGAATTTGCTTTATTTCTAAATAAAAGTAGCTTGGTGAATTTGAGACACATAATTTTTTAAGATTTTACTGAAATCCGTTCTCAGAAGAAGTAATATCATTGTCTTGCACCTCAATTCTCAAACAAAGCAGTAGATGAGAAAGCATGGAACACTGTAAAAACTTCCTCAACTGGCCTGTATCAGCATTTACTGCAGTTCTCATTTCGACCACTATGTACTATAATGAAAAAAGGCGGGAAAGGTGAGCATGCCATTAGATGATTGTGGACCCTCTATAATGGTTACCAAATCAATAGAAGATCTTCTCTATGTCAAATATTTTTTTTTTAAAGATGATTGAGAAAAAGAAGTAATTACTCAAAAAAGAGGTAATTAGTATTTCAGGGGAATTTTCAATGCATGAAGTTGTAAATTAGGTCTTTATGAAGATTATGAACTATTGAGTATTTGATCTATATCGTTGGACTCTGCTCCACTTGCTCCTTTGAAGGAAATGCCACTTGCTTACAAATATCCTGAATGTCTAATGATAAATGCATTTGTATTTTTCAAAATTCAAATACTGTTTCATCCTATGTTCTTAGGTTTTCTAACATTTTTTTTGCAATATAGGTTTTACAATCTAATTATAATGAATTGGGGTGCAAAGAGGATTAAGTTCATGCTGCTACTATGTAGCTAAGAGAAGTATAACCATGGACTAGGTGGACAATCCTGTAAATCTTAAGTAAGTCAGTAATTGTACTTTAGAATTACTTCTGCTAACTAACTGTTACAAAAAAAGTATCCCCCTACCCCCCCCCCCCCCAAAAAAGCTAACTGTTCCAGCGTTAAATCCTAAATGGTGTAAAATGGAAAGTTAGCACACTCTGTAGGATGTAAATTCCCTTGTTTCACATACCAAGTAGTGCTGTTGTTCAGGGGTTACATAGGGATTTGGTATGGTGGAAGCGCATTCACACATTAACTAGCATTAATGAAAGATCAAAACACAACAAGACAATTCAGAGTGACTTAAAAGCAATTACTATAGGGACAAAGTGTTGTTTATGATGACATAACATTAGCAAAAGTGTTTTCTTGCTGAAAGTGCTACCATAACTGGTTTTGAAGTGGATTTTTGGCAGGTAGCTGCTCTCCCATATAATAAATAAAAAAATATTGTTTAAATTATATATAAAAAAACTATAAATAAATAAATAAATAAATAAATAAATAAATAAATAAACAACCAAATAAATAAATAAATTCAGGTTTTAGTTGTACACAGTACTGAACCATAACAGCCTACTTTCGTACATTATGATGACCCCAGCTTGTCAGGTTAGCACAACTGTTTAAAGAAAAAAACTACTCCAATAGGAGAGGGTTATAGCTGGGTTATAAGAAACCAAAGAATAAAAAAATTACCCAAGCCCAATAAATATTTGAAAAATAAATAGTTAGGCCCTCTTTGGTTTTGACAGCACATTTATGTCTACCCTAGCTGTACGTCATGGAGTCCATCATTTTTGAGACACGTGTACAACAGCAGTGGTGCGATAATACAACACATGAAAACAGCAGTTTGAGGTAATTTGATGGTTATAAACTAGCCATTTAAATTTTGCTCAGCGTAAATCATTTCAATTAAAAATGAATTGGCAAATGTGAGACCATGTTGGCATGAATATGAATGCAGCATGAGACAGGAAACATCCTGCTATTCCTCAATTTTTTCTGAGATTACAGCCAGCAGGGATGGCACACCTGAGACTCAGGTTCAGTTGTAAAGCTGTGAATTAAAAACAGTGGCTTATCTGCCTTAACTACCCCTACTAACCTGAGTTTATTAAATGCAAGGGATGTTTCTATGATCTAAGCCGGGTTCTTAACCCCAACCTTAATTTTTTAGCTATGAAAAATGTGCAGAGTAGTAGTAGAAATGGACTTATTGGTTATTTATGCTTTAGCTGCTCCTATCTTTCTCTTGACCAGCAATAATGGAAACTGGAGGATTAAAGGGCTATTGTTAGCAGCAGCTGAGCCCTGTTATATTAGTTATGAAGTCTCTTTGCGCCAGGAGTTCACAACCTGTGAGTCTAGGGAATGTTGAATAAAATGTCAGTTTAAGACATAGTTTGTGATAAGTAATAATGGCATTCTTTTTTTTTGTTAGCAGTCATGACTTTTCTTCCTCAGTTCACGATTTCCAACACTTCCTTTGCACCACAGCCTGAATATTATTGTGGACACAAAATGAAGAAGCAGCATTCATCTTTTGATAGAAGACTCCTCATATCTGATCACACTGCTATAAGTTATTTCAAGCCTACAGTATGACCACAATATTTAAAAGAAGTAAAAAAAGAACTTGGTGTCAGATTGATATTTTGAAGTCTCTGATTTTGATAATACTCCAGTGTGTAGTTAAATTAGACTGTCAGATAAATGGCAGAGTGACTATTTCTACCCAGGTAAATAAGCATTATGAATAAAGTACAGTAAGGGTAATTTTTTATTTTATTTTATGGGTGTTGCTAGAAACAAGAGCTGCCCCTTATAATTTACATATACAGTGAGTGACCCGGTTAAGAGTTATCACTCCTCTAAAAATACAAGATACCTAATATATAATATATTCAACTTTTATTCGTAAATATTTGTTTGACACTTATTGTGCCACATTCTCCAAATTTCTATATATCACTTATGAGTTACCATTAAATTCGTACTACATTACTTTCAGTTGCTTTTCTTCATTAGCTCTTTAAAAGGTACAGTATGCTCTTAAAAGTGTTTATAATGATAAAACATGTAAGGAATAAAACATGGGGGTTTGATATAGAAAGCAAAGTGGAAGTGAATCATATCCTCTTATACCGCCTCCTTTATTTATTGAAAGCATCATACTTGTTGTGGAATATCTGAAGAATAAATTAATTCCTGATTTCACTAACTTTAGAAAAGTAGTTGTTCCCTCACCAGCACCTTTTTCTCCCTCTTTTTTAATCAATATGCAACTTTACACCTGTTATTTATTTACCATAAATTGCAGACATATAGAACTTCTTCTAAAAATCTTTCTGTGAATGTTACCATGGAAACAATTCATTACATAACATTAACATAAAACCACGTAATATACTTGTGTGATTTGCCTTGCTGGAGCTGCTATTAAAGTGTTGATGCAGCAAATTAAACAACACCTTCTGCCTGACAGATCTGAGAATTCAACATCACTGTGGCATAAAATCGAATTACTATGTGATCAACTAGTTCTGTTTTTTTAACTCGGCACATTTTATTATCGAAGAGATACAGATAGATCGATTCAAAGTGTGAAATAGAGATTGAGAATTACATTGATTTTTTTTATCATGATGATTCTGATGAAGATAAATAAGTTATAATGAAAAGCCTACAGATCCTGACTGGACATTCACAGGTAGGACAAAACCGTCATCTAACATTTCACACATGGTGTTCGTACCTCTGTTTCTGTTTCACACACATGTTAAACCCGGAATGACAAACGTGAGTGCAGAGACAGACCCACTGCAGAGTACAGTGGATGTCAGTGATAGCCATGAAATAACAACATAAATTGTAATTTGTTATGTCTGAAGGTGAGAGTGCAATCACATTTCAGACACAGAGAAAAAAAAACAGATCATGTGTTTTAGAAAAAAAATAAATCATAGGTAAGTCTCATGATGTAAATGTATTACATAATAATAATAATAATAATAATAATAATAATAATAATAATAATAATAATTGTAATATATTGATTTAAAATGTCCTGGTATGGGAAAACAACTTACATATAGACAACATTTGTTAAAATATGTTTAAGATATTATTCTTACTAGCATGTCGTTATCAACATCAAAACCATGGTAAATGCAATTTAGTCATTCATTCCTTGATGTTTATTAACGACTTAAACCTGATCCAACTTGGAAATGGAGTCACACCCTATCCCAAGACTACAGAATCTGTCCTTGTTTAGTATCCAGTGCCAGTATTGTTCTAGTAAAACGTCATCTTCATATGTTTGGGAGGTACAATGATATCCCAAAATACTAATTGTTCATGTAAGCGCCATTTGGAATTTCCCCCGAAATTTGGAGATTGTGTCCAAAACCTGTATGTGAGCTTTTCTTGCTATGAACTGATTTGCAAGTCTACCAGAACAGCAAAAGCCATGTGAATCCACCTTTGTGCTTTTGCATGCATGTGGGTTTCCTCCTACTGAGTTTTGGGAAAATACATACAATACAGACTGAATAACGGGGCTGGATATGGATATTGAAATCGCAAGTGGTCAAACTGTATAAGAAATACACAGAGTAGTTCTATAGATCCTTATTATAAAGAAATCATTGATTGAAATTGCCTTATTGTCAAATCATCATATGAATGTACTAGCATTGCTTAAATAGGTATACACAGTTAAAGGCAATCTATGTTAAATGCATATTTGTAAAAAAAAAAAAGTGCAATGAAATTAGACTTTCACTGTCCCATTTAATTTTCGGGATGGACAATATTAAATATATGAATCATATATTTTTTAGTATGAAATACTATTATTATTGTTGGTGTAACTGCCAGTGTCATATTATGCAAAACATAGTGATAAAACTATCATTGTCCAAAGGATTGTTATCCAGCATAATCTATCCTAGAAACCAGCAAGTTTAGCTACTGCAGCTAACCCAAAAACAACATATACCTTGACCCACTGACCACATTATTTGTAGGCTTTTTATTTACTAGGTACATAATATTATATCACTATTTGTTATTAGCTATAACAACAAACATAACTACAACAACTACAGTAAGTGCAAATATATATAGTCAATATCTATTTGCAATACGTCTACATAAGATGTAGTCTAATGTTATGCTATGGCATTATTTAATGGATAAACCTATAATTGATCATTATTTTGTTTTAAATAAAACTAATATTAAAGTAATATTAATTTAGTTTTCTTTTTTTAAGCAGCTAGCATTCAAATATAATTTTTAATATCATCAAATCTATCATTACTGCATCTTGAATAAATCTCTCTCAATAAATTTGATAAAGAACATTTTTGCAGGTGTATAGGGATTGGCTAAATAGTTATTGTATTATCATTTTCCATTGTATTGTTTAGCACAACAGAACTCCACATTCCATTACAATTCCATACAATATATTCCAATACTAATCGCCGTAAGTCTGGAAAGCCAAGAGTGACAATGCCAAAAGAAGTCAGACTAATGCAATAGTGTCATTTGAGAAATCGTAGGAACAAAAATGCCATTACTGCTGCTGGTATTCCAACACTATACACGATAAACTGTCAGACTATTCAAAGATGTTGGCTGCAGCTGGGCGTGGAAAGAGGCCATATCATCAGCCAGTGTTGCCTCTACATTGTCGTATGAATTTTTAATTCTTGGTGATGATGGACAGAAATTTTTCTTTAAATTGAAAAGAAATGTATATATCCAATGTTTCATTTATCTGTGACTTTAGATCACAGAGAAATGTACAGTAGAAGGATAAATGGAGCAGCAGTTATGAATGTCATGAAACAAAGTTCAGATATGTCCATGTCTTCTTTAACCTTGCACATACAACAAGTATGTGCAAGGTTAAAGAAGTGGAAATAGGTGAAGGGTTTTAAACAAGCTAAGGTAGATGTGGGTAAAATCACAGATATATTTAGTAAATTAATATTTTTCTTATATATTAAAGTGTGTGTGTGTGGTGTGTGTGTGTGTGTGGTGTGTGTGTGTGTGTGAGAACAGTACAAGGGATTACCCCAAGTTCTTTTCTATGGTCAGGAACCAAATGCCCTGCGGGAATAAGCTTCTCCTTATTCTCACTGTGTTGCCCTTCAGGGAGCAAAAGCCGAAGTTAGTGGTTGGTCGAGGTCCTACATTGCCTTTCTGGCCCTGACCTGGCACCACTTGATACAGACAGACTTCAGGTCAGGGAGCTCAGTGCAGATGGCACGCTCTTTAGAGCCCATCTGTCCTGCTTGGTGTTGTTCCTGAAACAGGTTATGATGCTTCCTTTTAGGACACACACAAGAGTGCAGGTGTAGAAGTTGCTTTTTAAAGTCCTTCAAACATCTAAGGTGGTAAAGACACTGATGAGACTTCTTCACCACAGTGTTGATGTGACTGAACCATGACAGGTCCTCAATAATGTGAACACCAAGGTACCAGAAACTGTCTACTCTATCAAATGGGGTCTTTTTTGGGGTCTGGTAATTGCTCTCCTGCTTTGTGCTAAAATCCTCTACCCTCTCCTTTGTCTCGCTGGTGTTTGGGAGGAGAATGCAAATCAAGCTCCCCTTAAGTCACCTCCAGCAATTATCTGTGTAGATATTTGTCTTAATGATCATAATAAAAAATAAGGGGTTATAAACCAGTACATCTATCAAATTAAACCCAGGAGCCCAAGTGTGCCATCCTACTACTTCCCAAGTAAATGCAAAAGACCCATGTGGCCTTATTGTTAATTTGACTGTTTATTTAATTAAATTCTTTATTGCTATTATTTTCATTTATTTATTTTAACCAAATTTTTACAGCGAAGAAGGAATATTGTAAAACTGTTTTGTAACAGCAAATAATAATAACAACAAAAACAACAACAACAACAACAACAACAACGAAAATTTTATTAATAACATTTATTTGCATTTATAATGTGAATCTTATGAATATAATATTAAATCATTTAATATTAAGTGTTAAGGTGCAACACAGCAAAATGGTCAGAAATTATATAACAATATAACTTGAAAATGAAAATGTAAAATAAAATGACCAGATTATAAAGAAAAGCTCTTAGGTGGTCAAGAAGGCTATTTCAGTGGCATCAAGCAGCTATGATGTGTCATCACCAATTATGTGTAATTTGCTTCAGGAAGATGGAGCTAGACCTGCATTTGTGATTGTATTCTTCTGTAAGTCTAACTCCTTAGCTTGTCAGTTCCATTGCTGCACTGGAAGATGCTGACAGACAGCGTAATGAAGTTATATATTGTGATCATGGTTCCAAACGCTATTGTAAATGTTCACTGAAAATACAGTACTAGAGTTTTTTTCAGAGCAATTGCCTGAGCAATTGTAGAATTTAAAGAAAATATATATATATTGTACAATGCAACGTTAATATAAATAATGTACAGAGGTAAGAACATTTAATGTCTTTTTTTACTCTCAGTATAAGAAATATATAAAAGTATAAAGAATGCCAGACATAAAAGAAAAAAAAAAAACATCCTGGGCTTTTAAGTCAGTGTGATAAGTTTCCTGTCATCTCAGCCAATAGTCTGGCATCTTTGAAGTTCAATCCCAGCGATTTGGCAGCTTTGAGATGCACACCATTTGTCTGGCTTTGTTGATACGAAGAATGATGGCATACCCAAAACTCAGAGGCCTGACCTGGCAAGATGTAATTTCAGAGCAAATGCTTGGCAGCACTATATTTAGAACATACTGTGATTGGTGGCCACAATGTCTCAGTAGATTCGTAAAAGGCCGATTTAATATTTTTCTCAGAGGCTTCAGATGTCGTCATCACTGTGTTCATTGTGATTGGTAATGTGTGCTAGTGCTGTCTGTGAGATTTCTATGCTCTCATTTTGCCTGCATAGGTTTCCCCTGCATTATCCAGTCATTATCCCTCCTCCCAAAACATGTGGATTCGCTACATTTTGAATGAATGTACAAAAACTTTGTAAGGATATGATACCCTTCAATGCTGTCCCCAGGATATGTCACCTGCTCAAGGATCTGATTGAATGGTTACAGTCCATCACCCCGGGAGCGCTTCTTAATAGGAAATTTCAAGTCCCAGACCAAAGAACTGCCTTTCCCATGGCAGCATGTGATCATTGTTTCATCCTGTCTGAATATCATAGCCATTTACCAGTGTACACAGGCCATCATGTCCTAGTCCTTTCATACATTTTCACAACATTCTGTCTACTTCTAGTCCTGTTTATAAAAGTTATTCATCTAAAATCAAGTTCACTTTCCTGTAGTGACATTCTTATTTCACTTCCTAGTTAAAGACTAAGTTCATTTTCCAAAAAGTCTTGTCAAATTTTATTTAAAATGTTAATGTGTCTCTTGTTTGTCCTAAACACTTGCATTACAAAAAGCTATTGAGTGTTTCAGACTCTACAAGTCTCAAATGTTTTATTAAATAAAACATAGGCAGTTTAATTTCGAACAACCAACAAGCCATGTGAAAATGGATGTGCCATGGATGTTAAACTAATCATTATGAATATGCTTTGTAGATATACATAATCACACACATACATACACACACAAACTCTATGACAGCAGATTATTAGGTATTGTATTGTGGTCTTTCGCAATAGATTCCTAATGCTACAGTATAATCACTTGTCCCAAGCCTACTTCAAAAAGTGTGCCTCAGTTTGAGTATATTAATTTGGTGTTTTATTGTACTGTATGAACAAAGATTTATAGAATGTTAATTTTATAATAGTACAATACTTTAACTAGATATTGGTTTTATATCATAAAAAACACTGGAAAAAACACTGATTCACAGGACGTAGAGCAGTACAATAACACACACACACATTCTAAAACGTGGATGTGCAGAATTTACTAAGGAACTTTATCATCAGTTGGTGCAAGCTTATTACTTATCATTATATTTAGCACTAGTTAAAGTGGTACAGTAATTCACCCACTACTGGCCTCTGATCATAATTGTGTCTTCTTGCTTGTTTTGCTTGACTTTAGTATGGCTATGAATTATAATACTCTTTTAAATAGATTAGATATTGAGTTAATGGAGCTGCCCTCTCCTGCTTATGTCTTGTATAATTGTTACCAGTTTCTAGACTTCTCTGTGCAAACTAATATACATATATAGTATATAGCTTTCGTTATAATGCTGATAACACAATTGTGTTAGAAAGCCGTAGCAGAAAGCCATAATCAGAGATACATGCACAATAAAGTTGAGAAATGTGGAAATGTGAAACACTATGGACACTAGACACTGAATGCTTATTAACTCCCTTCTACTTAATTCTGACAAGACAGCAGTACTCATGATATGCCCACTGTACATGCAGCTAGACGTTTCGTGATCACATAGAAACAGAAAGGCCATCCATGGTTACAAGTGCAGCAATAAAAGACCTCAGTGTTATTGACTCCAGTTATTTGATGCTCATGTTGATAAAAATACTAGGATAGCTTTCTTTTATCTCAAAGATAGAGGTAAGATTAAAAAAAAAATCTAATGCAAAAAAAAAAAGAAAAAAAGGCATTTTTATAACACCTTACTGTCTGGATGTCAGGTCAGTGCATAAACTAGCTTCTGTTGTTCCAGAATGCAGGGGTGAAAAACAGAAGATATGACACATCACTCCTATCTTGTGCACTGCATTGGCTCCCAATGAAAGACCAATCTAGTCTTTTTGATCCACCATGCCTATGAAAAAGTGCAGGCTATTCGTTGGCATTACAAATAATGAAGCCAGCAGCAGGGCACAGAGCACTTTTTTGTGACTCATTCACAGACTCGCTGTTTAAGTCTAGGCTGAAAACAAATTTGTTTATTCAAGATTTATTAATAGTTTTCATAGATAAGCAGATCTGGGGAGTTCATTGGTACTCCCCAGATCTGTTTTAGTAAACTTGGATATTTGGATGGAGATGACTGTAACCTACACTGCCACAGTTTTGCACTAAAATCAGTGAACAGCTAATAGCTTCAACAAAAAGAATGTCATGTTAAAATTATGGTTAGTTACTGTAGGTAAACATATGGTTCCCTTTAAACTTGACAGACATGCTAAGACTGGTTATGATTTCTTCTATCATAATCATATGATCTATTCAATTAAACTCAACTCCATCCTCAACTTGGTGACATGGAAAGTGTGATTGAATCTGTTCCTCTCAAGGTTTCTTCTGTATGTCATGAAATGTTATTGCTCATTAAGGAAAAACTTTATTCATTAAGGAAAATGCTCTAAGTAAATTTGAATATAATAGAATAGTTTTGGAAGAATAGGCATTTGTGCTATATTTATGGTTGGAGCTCAAAACAACAACAACAAAAAAACAGTAAACAGTAGTATAAATAGTTCATGACCAGTCTCAGGACATCTGTCAAGACCAGAGTGTCTAGAAATGCAACAATCAGCTTATCAGTGAAATTCACGTCATTGGTGGTTTTCATCTTCTCTTGTATGAGTAAGAGAGCTGTATGCTCATGGCAGTGACAGAGAAGCGGACAGAGGCATTTGAGTACAATTAGACTTTTGATCACCCCCCACAAAGACCAGAAAAAAACAATTTTAATGTCATGCAGAAACCATGTAAGAAACCACTTTATCAAAAACATTACAGTATTAAGCACTGCAAGCATGCCTGGTATGCTCATTTAACCATAAATCTCTGTCCAAGACTTTCCAATGCTTAGCAGAGGGAAACCCTACCAGAGCTGCCAGCACATATCCTAGCTGGCAAAAGCAAAAAATTAACTGGCCACCAAACTGGTACATGCAGCCAAAAATTGGAAAGTCTTGACTTACACTCTCTCTCACTCCGTCCCTCTTCATCTATCTCTCCTTTTCCCTCTCTCTTCCCCATATTTAAACACTTATGCGGCAGAGCAGCTACACAGCAGAAGATACCCATGTTTGTATATTTATGGATTTATTTTCATAAATGGTTATACATGCCAATAAAGTCTCATGTCTGCAAAAATACTGTATAGAGAAACAGGACAATCAGATTTCCATTCAAAATGTTTGTCTTGAGGCAAATATTTATCACCTGCCCTACAGTTTAATGAGAACAAATACATTAATATGAATTGAAGCATTAATGGGTCGTTTAGCATGCTTTCTCAAGCATTACACACTGTAATAGGATTGAAATAAAAATACTAAATAAAACACAATATGAATTGTTAACTCAAAAATTAATAAGCAAAAAGCAAAACAACTTAGTTGTAAATAAGCAAGATAGACAATGTAATGGAAAATAAATGACACATGGAGAGTTCATTAGTAATATACATACTGTATAATATTGAATGCATACCCTTATTTGAAGAAGTTATCCTAGTGTATCCAGAGCACATACTTCGTACTATATGTATGTTAGGGGCTATTAAAAGTCTGGATTCACAACCAGCAAAATTTATCACCCGAGAGTCAGAAATAAATGATACACGTACATTTAAATTGCTCTGGGGAAACAACATTAAGACATCTTTAGTACAATGTGAGTATATTTTAACTTGTAACTATTTAAAAAATTCAGGGTCCATATATGCTATAATTATAAAGCGAACTTTGAGTATACATGCAAACATCTCACAGCCATATAGTGACCTTTGAATCATTCATAAAAAAAAAAAAAAAAAATCATGAACCAGTGAGAAACAGGTGCAGATGATGACAGATGATCAGGCTGGTGATTGGTGTACTGGTGATGCTGAATGCTGTGTGGTTGGAAAATATGAGGGGAAATGAGACTGCTGCTGAGATAGTTTTAATTGTATTTTTACACACTTTGAAGCTTTTCTTTAATCTCATTAACATAATTTAATTTCCATCAGAGCGCAGAGTCAGCCAGGATACAACATACCTGGAGCAGATAGAGTTAAGGACCCTTGCTCAAGGGCTTAACAGTGGTATTTTGGCATTCAGCTTGAACCTCCGACCTTCCAATCATGTTTTGATTTTTGGTTTTGATGATCCATGCCAAAAGGCAAAAGGAGGGGTACAATAGGGTGGCAATCCATTGCAGTGCACACAAATCCTCACTCACATGCTCATTCACACATTGGAAACGCCAATCGGCCTAATCTGCATGTATTGGGACTGTGGGAAGAAACCAGAGTACCTGAAGGAAACTCACCAAGCATTAGGAGAACATGCAAACTGGCCCGAGGCAGGAATCAAACCCCGGAACCTGGAGGTGCAGGGTGAGCTCGCAAGCCACTGAGCCACTGTGCTGTCTCCGCTATCAAAGAAACTAAAAATATATATATAAAACTTGACTTAATAGGAAGCATAGTCAACAAGCAAGTTAAAATTTTAACTCTGGTATTTGTGTGTGCACGCATGCTCTCCATGTGCTTGGTGGTTTTCTCTGGGTACTTCAGTTTCCTCCATAAGTCCAAACACATGCATTGAAGGCTGATTGATGTTTCCAAAACATTACCACTTTGAATTGATTTATTTATAACCATAAAATAATTTTCAATGATTAGGCATTAAAATGCAAATGTAACCACCATTCATTCACGTTAGTTGCTCATACTATATGAACCTTTTAAAGTTTTTTTGTAACCTGACCACTGACGAGAAGATGTGGACATGGCACAGAAGCCAGACACAGACTGGTTACAAGCTACAGCATAGGCTGAAGCATATTCTGACATGTGGACTGTTTTGATTCACAAGCAGCCTGTAGCTGGAGGAGGTCAGTGTGAGTGAGTGAGGGCTTGTGAATGCTACTGAATACCAATTCATGTTGAATGGCATGTTTACAATGTCACTCTCATTCTTACCTATATGCACCAGAGCAGGCCAAGCACTTTCATTATTTACAGTTAGACTGTTAAACAGAGGGTGGAAGGTGAAACTAAAATATTACACAAATGAGAATTTGGAGACTGGATTTGGCTGCAAGAGGAGCCGACCACATGGCATCATTAGCAGTCTGATGATAGAAATGATTGATCCTAAGGGGTTCATTCACCATTTCTCCAGGAAGCATTAGGTTAATGAGTTGTGCCAACAGAGCAACAAAATCAGACATCTTGTCATTAATAACTAGTTTAATTATTCAATAGAAGTAAAGGGGAAACATTAGGTAGCAATAATACACACCATATAATTTATAATATATGATATGATATATATATATATATAGAACATCCTTATAAATGCTCCTACTGAATACAGATCTTAAAAATGCAATATTAAATAACATTTGGATGAATAAATGATATCATTATTAATAATAATGAGAAACAAAGAAAAAATAAATAAAAAAAGAAGGTGCAAAATTTATTGTTATAGGGAAATGCACACACATGTATGGAAAAAATAAATAAATAAACAAACAAACAAACAAAACACGGTCCAACTGTAGAAATTTTGTGCATGTGTATATTTGTTGCTGTTTATCCTCCACCTCATTAACTGTATGCAATTGCTTTGGTGGAAATGGAATGAGTCCACAGGTTATAGTTAATATACTGTAGTTATGTAGCTAAATCTCCTGTTCAAACTGCCAACATTTTAGCTGGCAAAATACATTCATGGCTAGAGTGCCTTTACATTTTTTAGAATCTCATTATTCAGTTGAGGGCCTTGCTCAGGGGCCCAACAGGGAAACAATGGCGGTGAGGTTTTGAACCTGGAACCTTCTTGACCATAGTCCAATGCCTTCACCCCCAATCTTAGCTGGAAAAATGTAGCCTAGGTTAGCAAGCTAAGCCATTTTGCTTCCAATACCTACAGCTGTACAGGTCCCGTCCAATTCATCATGCTGCTTCCTGCAATTGGTTAGATGCTCACGTGCTCTTCCCTTGTTCTCACCAACGATTGGTAGAACAGGAGACCCGGAGGCCTACTTAAGCTCTTCTGACTACAGTGTTGCAGACCGTGTTTTTGTTTGTTTTGATTGATGTGAAAGGGAGTTCTGATCTCCCCCTTTGATGTTGCTTGTTATCTTGAGAGATGTTCCCATGTATGACTACTGGCTTGTTTTGACCTTGTTTTGGATTTGCTCTCCTTTGGTTTTGTTTGCTCCGTTTCATAAATACTTATGGTATATATTTGTATATATTTTGTATATAGTGGTTTCACATAAAAAAAAGAAAAAAAAAAGATTTGCCACATACACAACCATACACAATAAATGATATGCAGTGAAATGCTTACATGTACTGTACGTACTGTACAAGTATATAAGAATGTGCAACGTACAGACAGCAGCAGGACGGGGTTTAGTAGGAAGTCTGCGCCCTTTCTCTTGGTTTTGGTTAGTAAGGGAATGAGTGTAGAGTGCTGCATTTTTGTTTCTTTTCTTTTGGTGTATCTTTAGGTATTTCAGTTCTAGAGAGAATTTTATTATTTTGGCCTTGTCGGCTTTTGAAGCTCACAGCCACCTTTTGGGGATTTCCAAGTTCACTTTGTAAATAAACACTAAGCAAAAGCACTATTGTTCTCAGCCCGTTTTTTATTTGTTTTCACCTTTTTCTCTTCTTTTCTTTCCTGTTACGGCCCGACCTAGACTGGGGCGTAATGTTGTTTAAATTAAACTTGTTAAAGCAATGCAACTGTATAGCTAGGGGCATACACATAACAAAAATAAATATTTCTGTCCAAAATAGTTGGATCATAATGTTTCCAGTGGGATGTTTGTTCCTCACAAGTCTTAAAACATGACCTGTACAGCTACTCACAGATCTCACATCTAGAAAGTCCTTAAAGTTGGCAGCTTCATATATCAATAAACTGCACTTACATGTACTGTAGCCTGAAGTCAGTTCCCAGATAAAGAATGCTATATAAAACACAGGAGATAAAGACAGAGAGGTAAGGCTTTTTTGCCCGGCTGTCAATAAAGTGTTGCATCTAATGTGGAGCTGTCATCTTCTAGGAAATAGAAAACTCTTAGCGCAGGGATGGCCAGTGTTATCTGCAATGGGCAGGACAGTATAGATGCAGGTTTTCATTCCAACCAAGCAAGAATCACATCTGATTCCAAACATTTAATGGTTTGGCCTTCAATCGACTCTCACGTGTTGCTGCCTTGGTTGGAATGAGAAACTGCAGCAACACTGGGTTTTTATGGATACGATTTTATGGCAATTTCCTGACGTATTTAAAGATGAAGTAAAAGTAGCATAAATTTTATTGGGATGGCAATGTTACGGTAGTTACAGGGACAATCAAATCATTTTAACTGTAATTCTTCACTGTCGCATATTTAGTAAGTTAGATGAATTCTGTTTTTAACTTTGCATCAGTTTGGAAAAAGTAGTGCTTTTAGATGAGCAGAGTTATACACTGATCAGCCACAACACATGTGAAGTGAATTGATCTTGCAACAGTGGCACCAGCCATAGAGTGGGAGACAGATGTATAGATAGTTACATATGTATATACATACGTTGTATGCATCTACTGTATATTTCTTTCATTCTCCATCCATCCATCCATCCATCCATCCATCCATCCATCCATCCATCCATCCATCCATCCATCCAGGCAGCAAGTAAACAGTCAGTTCTTGAAGTTGGTTTGTTAGGAGCAGAAAAAATGGACCTGAGTGACTTTAACAAGAGTTAAATTATTTTGCCTAGAAGATGGGAAGAAATGGGAAGTGTCCAGTATACAGTGGTTAGTACAGTATATGAAGTATCCAAGGAAGGATAACTTGCAACAGGGTCATGGACACCCAAGGTTCAGTGATGCTGGTGGGCAGCAAAGACCAGTCTGTCTGTTTCAGTTCCAGACCTACTGTTGTACGAAGTGCTAAAAAGGACAATATTGCCTATGATTGAAAGGTGTCATCACAGCTTGCTGGTCAAAGTGCCACATTCCTGGACCAAAGCAGCTGCAATGGGCAGATGTGCATCGGAACATTGAGCAGTGAGAACAGGTGACCTAGTCTGATGCATCATGCTTTCTTGTACATCATTTGGATGGCTGGGTAAAATGTTCCTAACTTACCTGGGGAAGAGATTGTACCAGAATGCACTTTGGGAAGAAAGCAGGCCTGCGGAGGCAATGTAATGCACTGGACAGTGTGTTGCTGGGAAACCTTGGGTGGTGGTTCTGCAGGCAGAAACACCTTGCTACCAGATAAAAGAATGGCCAGACTAGTTTGAACAGACAAGAAGTTTATGGTCACTCAAAACCACTCCTCAAGTGTGATGAACAGGAATACACTTGAATGCATAACACAGACTACAACAGCAAAATGCTGAACTGGTTAATGTGAGCCCAGCTGGGTGAAAAGGCTCTGTTCATTTCAATATCTCCATGCAACCTGTTGAAATTACCACCTGCATAGAGTAGAACATGTCCATTCAATTAAGTTTACATCCAAACTCCTTAATTTCAGGAAAACTGGCATAGTGGCATCAACACAGCATCATTGTTGGGTTCTTTGTAAAACATGTGATAAGAACTGGTGGGTGACACAATTTGTGTTTTCCTTGTAGTCTCCTCACATTGCTCAGGGTTACATACAAGCCTCAAGATTAATCTCCCATGAAATTGAGTAGGGTGATCCTGCTTTTGCAGAGGGTAAGTGCTATTTGTTGTTAGGTGCACAGAGTGACTGCAGAATTCTACTGCATGCTTCAGATCCCTAAGTGCAGCAAACAAAGGAGAGAATGAGGAAATAAAGCAACAACATGGTACCGAAATGCTGTGGAAAAACAGATAATGTAAGTTATTTACTATTAAATAGGATGATTAGGCTATTCATTAAAGAAAATGGTGGTCCATTGGTTTGAATTAGGGCTTCTCTTCCATTTAATGGTTTTGAGGACATTCCTTTAACATTCTGATAACCTTTAAACAAGAAAAAACACCATGCAACCTTTGGCAAATATCCCTTGCCTTACAATGCAACCACAAGAGAATGGAATGATCCCAAGCCATTTCAGGGACAGGTTATAAAAAAATAACCTAACGTGAACCCATGCAAACGTTAGGGAAATATTCTGTGTTTATTGGGCTAGTGGTTTTCATATCTTATGGTTTCTTATGCATTCTTTATTGTAAGGGGAATGTTGGAGAGGCGAATCATTAAGAAACACTGAGGATGCATTGTAGAATCAGATATAAAATAAGATTAATATTGCCTTTGTGAGTTGTGGATTGCAGTTGTTTTTACAGACTTTAACTCATTAATCAGCTAATGATCTGGTTTTGAGACACTAATGAGTGTGTGTGTGTGTGTGTGTGTGTGTGTGTGTGTGTGTGTGTGTGTGTGCCTGCTATGTTTACTGCAGCAACACCAAAGAAAATACCAATATGGTAAGAATAGATAAATAAATATATAAATAGATAAATAAACAGCGTTCTGCTCTCATTCCTTCCTCAGAATCAGACAAGCATTAGCTTCTTCCAGAAAAGCCATGAACAAATATAATCAATACTGTTTTCCTCTATGCCACAATGGTACTCTGTCCAGCGGTAGACAAAATGTTTTTGAATTCACTCTAGAGGATTATGAATATCGACAATATTATGAAATATAAACCTCCTTCTCTCTTTCTCTCTGCTCAACACGAGATGAAGTGTAGCTTAACAATTGATACCTTGTCGCTCCAGTCCAGCTGTGCTCTATTCAGCCTATTCATCCTATTTGAGGCAGCCTCCTATTCATGAAAATGGACATGCATAGTTTATGGACCCCTACTTAAGGATGTTTTTACTGGAAGAGAAAATAGCTCTGTTGCAAACAACTTTCACATCATTACATGAAATCACACAGGACCCTTCTTCAGCTTAATCATTCTTTCGTTTGCCCTTGTTTTCTCCATTACTGGGAAAATTCCTATTATACTGATACTTATGCAAGTCAGTGTGCAATGAGACTCATGGGATCTTTATTGTTAACAAGCTGGCTGCTCTAATTACTCTACCGTACCTCACACCCCTCAGTGAAACTGTGGATTAGCTGAAACATGTAAACACAGACATGGAGCCGTAATTAAAGATGAGCTATGTGTACATAAAGAGGAAGGAATTTTTGTAAGACGTAGAGAAGATCTATGCATGGGGTGCTCAGTTACAGTATGTGCAATTTTGACCATGAATCTAAGCCTGTTTATTCTTGCTGTTCTATCAATACCAGTGACAAACTTTATTCAATGATGCACAACTGTCTGAAAATGTTCTGTAACAATTTAACTTCCCACCTTCTATTATACTCCATTTTTAAAGATCAGGCGCTGACATAATTGCGCCAAGAAGTTTATGAAATTTTATCACAACTGTAATCATCTATTATAGACTAACTTATTAATAATAGCTATTAATAATGGCGATAAATAATGGCAATACCAGTGGTGTAAAAACTATCAACTCCTTACTATGTATGTATAACTCAGCTCTGAAAACACTTCTAAATGTTTAGTCATTAGTCTGTGTAGGACTGTGTATTGATGGATGATGAGGGAATGTACACACTCCTAGTAGGTGGGAGACAAAAACAACAGTCTGGCGTTCAGGACCAAAGTCCTAATTAAGATTTATATAGGTCTCAATAGAACTTGGTGCATTTTGGGCTAATAAATCTCTAAGGAGTTCCACCCTCTGTTTCAGTTTCTAAACCCACATTTTCTCTTTGTCCTTCTCTCTGATGATCTTTTCTTCATGATGATAAAGGATAATTTATATGCTAAGTGAGTCAAAATGATTATACTGCATTATTATATCACCGAGACCTTGCTTGGAGCTGTGTGTGTTTGGTTGGATGCACAGTGACAATGGCAAAGCTGCAGAGTTGATGCTGAGTTGCATACTTTAACCACAATCATGAACTCAGAGCGCTGGTCGAAGCACTGGCAGAAAGAGACGCCTTTCTTATCTAAGGCCTTTTAGCAGTATTTTACAGGATTTTCAACATAGGCTCATCAAAACATTTTTCCACTTATCATTCCTGTTCAGCTGGGTAAATTTGACCAGGACATGGGATACGCTTCCAGATCACTTAATTTACCACTACATTTACTTTAAGCAGTAACTGATTATACAAATTAGCTGGTTCTCATATAATGGACCCATATCCAATGCAACAACATGCAACTGAAAACCACCCGAGTATCCACTCATGCATAAAATGTTTAGGATCGACAATGCAAGGACACAAGTGCAAGTAAAAGGCAGGCTTTATTATAAGAACGTTATTGACAAAACAAGTCATAAATTGGTGTCGGGTCACGTGCAGAGGTCAGGTGATCTGCAAATGGTTTACGTTGTTTCGTTTCACTGTGCACTGAACTGTATATGGTTGAATTGACAATAAAAGCCTACTTGACTTGACTTGAAATGGAATATCCAAGATTAAATTAAAATCTAGTCAAAGTTCAAAGCAGGGTTCATACACAAGAAAGCAATAACATTTATGAGCATTTTTTCTTTTTTTTTTAGACCAGAGATGACTCACAAGAGTGTATACTAGGCAGGAACCTGCAGGTGTCAAGCTTCATTTATATTCCTGTGGAAACTGGGCTCAGGTGTGTCTTGTTAGTACTTCAGTGATCTGGAGTGGAGTGTGCATGCAGGGTATTGCAGTTCTTTCAGTTCTGTTCTGTCGTGTCTCAGTCTCAATTCTACAGCAGGTGATGTGACGGTTGTCCCTCACATGAGAGAATTAAGTATAAAATTAATTTCTAAAAGCCACAGTCAACCACGAATAGAGAAAAGAGAGAAAAACTGGCAGTTCTCTCTGGAAAGGCGGAATGACGTTAGGCCAATGAGTCAGAGTGAAACTAATCAATCATGGGCGTCTGTGTATGCAGAAGAGGGCAGTTAGTGCTTTCCTCCCAGTATAGTCTGTATAGCTGGTCTGAGATATATAATGACTAGCAATTTGAAGTATGCAAAGTGGCATCATATCAAACAAATTTATATATGCCTACTATTTGTATATGAAAATATGAAAAGAGATTTTAAAAATGTTAAGTGACATGTGGGCATTCTGCATCAAGGTAACTGACAAAAGAAAAAAAACTATAAATAATTAAACATAAATAAATAAATAAATAGTGGTGAATGAAATCTGGCAGAGATTATAATATATTACGTGACATTATACTATGATGACATGTGCAAAGCATTACCAAGCAAACGAGTAAATACACACACACACACACACACGCACACACACACACACACACACACACACACACACACACACATATATATATATATTATTTTACCATTTATGTTATTTAGGCGTTAAAGGTGGTGTAGTGGTTAGCACTGTCGCCTTGCACCGCCAGGGTCCGCGTTCGATCCCCGGCCAGGCTCGATTCCCGTCTCTGTGTGCATGGAGTTTGCATGTTCTCCCCGTGCTTGGTGGGTTTCCTCCGGGTACTCCGGTTTCCTCCCACAGTCCAAAGACATGTAGGTTAGGCTAATTGGTGTTCCCAAATTGCCTGTAGTGAGTGTATGTGTGTGTCTGTGCCCTGCGATGGATTGGCACCCTGTCCAGGCTGTACCCTGCAATGTGCCCCAAGTCTCCAGGGATAGGCTCCAGGCCGCCCGTGCCTAACAGGATTAAGCGATATACTGTAGATGATGAGTGACTGAGTGTTATTTATGTCATTTTTAACAAACTACCCTTTCCTTGCTGTTGAGTGGTACTGTAACATGTCAAATTTTAGTGCTTTAATATTATAATTTTTTTTACCTTATCTGTAGTGTATATTTTTGCATTTAGGATCCAGCATTTGAGGCACATAATGAAGCCTAAGAAGCAGATAATGCAATTTTTTTGTAAAGGAATACTAAAGGTATGGAAGATAATAAACAATACAATTTTGAAACCTAACACAATGAAAATCTAACATTCATTTCAAGTTAATCAAATATATGAAACAATTTTAACAATAGAAACAGGCACAAAGCAGCTTCACCAAAATATATCAATTCTGTTTATACATTTTAAAGTTATCCTTAAAAAAACAACAACATGAAATAGCTTGGTGCAATAACTTCTTTTTTATTTAATAATAGAGATATACACACTTCTGCATTCAGTTATAGGCCCTCACACAAGGACAATATGGACATTATTAATACTTAAATATAAAATGTAATTAATATGGAAAAAAAAACTTACTGAACTAAGTGCATGTCAATTTATGCATATAAAATAACACAGCTGGTCCTGCAGGCTGCTGAAAGATAATAGACTACACGGTCTGCCAGCTGCTGTATATATAAAAGAGTTCATGCTCCTCCCTTTGGCAAGGTTCAGTCAGTGACACATTGTTCATCAAGGCTATTAGGACTCTCTCCCCACAGCTGAGAAGCACATAAAATTGGACACTGCTGATGTGTTCCCTCATTACCAGGCAGGTTCTGACAGTACACCTGACATTTAATAGATTGCAACCACCTGACAGGAGAGAGTACATCTCATCTTATTCTCTATACTGCGTATCCTGTGCAGGGTTTTGGAGATGCCTATCCCAGGGCACTTGGTGGACACTGTGACATATCCATAGCAGGGTGCACACACCATACATATTATCGTTCATTTGAAAATGCTGAATCTGGGGTGCCCAGAGGAAATTCACCAAGCACAGGGAGACCATGTAACTCCACATGCAGAGACCCAAAGTGAGCTCTGAACCTTCAAAACTTGGAGGTGCCAAGCCATAGTACTAACCAAAATGCTACAGTGCTGACTAAAATACATATGATTATAGCATAAACAGAAATCAGCAAACTATTGCTTCATG
This sequence comes from Clarias batrachus, assembly GCA_003987875.1. Taxonomy (NCBI): domain Eukaryota; kingdom Metazoa; phylum Chordata; class Actinopteri; order Siluriformes; family Clariidae; genus Clarias; species Clarias batrachus. The sequence continues at coordinate 52,332 of QMIH01000791.1, read as the reverse complement.
TCCACCTCTTGATCTGACTGATCCACTAAAAAGCTGTACAGAAAAACTGGTGTAGAATGAGGAAATCAGAAAACCTGGGACAAGCAAAAAATCTCTGAGCAAACTTTTAAAAGAAACAAACCTCTAGGGGTTGAGGCTAAATAGTATGATTATGAACCATTAGTCTCCTAAACTTGTATACCATAAAGCCAAACTGTATTAAGTGTCTTGAAAATGTGAGGTGAGTAGGAAACCACCAGAAAATGTATATATTATTATTATTATTATTATTATTATTATTATTATTATTATAGCAGCAGTTCTTATGAACATATCCTGCAGCACTCAAGAGAGATTCTTCATCACGAGGTTTAAGTATCCTATTAAAAGAGCAGTGTAAAGCTGTTTTACTTTGATTACAATGACAGTTTTGCAAATCAGCTGCTTTTTGGACATTTTGTTTGTTTACGCATTGTCTAGTGAGAAAATGCTAATAATGGTCTGCCATTCTGTCACATTCCATTTAAATATTTATTTATTTACTTATTTTTACTTGACGTTTTTTGGGCTAAATGCACTCCAAAATTGGGGTTGGTAGCAGGAAGGCCCCAGGTGCAGCAGGGGTCCACTACATTCCAGAAACAGCTACTGCTGACACTGACACTAATCGGCCAGCTGTAGGCTAAAGGACCTCCCCGTAACTTCTCCCTAGACCCAAACACCTTCTGCTTTTGATCCATGGCAAACTGTGCAATGCAACTGCAGGTGTCTAAAGCTATGCTTATCATCAGCACACTTTAGCTGGTTTGGCAAATGTAGGACAATAACACCACCTTGGGCTCTCTTACTGCCAACAGAATTTTATTTAACATGTCCTTCTCTGCCAAAAGCACGCCAACCTGTTATCAAACTTCATTTTCTCATTTGTGTAATTGTTTTAAGTACAAGGGGTGTTTAAGTCAAACCAGGACTTTTGATTGAGCAGAATAAAAGAAGACAGTTATGAGAATAAAAACTAGCTTTATTTCTCCATATAATTCTCTTGTTACTCTAATGCACTTATACCCTTGCTTGCACTTATCACTATTGCTTGGATTCCATCAAGCTGGAACGTTTTCTGCCATTACAGCAGAACCATGATCTGACTGCCTGAAACAATGGACTCCCAGGAACTCCTTTGATGGCAGATACAGTACATGTGGAAATGGCCTTACGTGAGGTCAAAACTATACAAGAGATGTGGCAATAACTTCCAGTCGATTTTCTGTAATGTGCAACTGAGGTTTGTAAATGATTGTGTGTACAGTTCCCACAGACAGGTGCCTCTCTTCTTAATGTTGGTAGGCAAGGATCAGGCATTCCATTTTCCGAATGTGAATGACTGCACTGAGCTCAGAACCACCTGTCAGGACCAGCCAGAATCATCATTCATAGATACTGTATATGAATTCTTTTAAACATTTGCATTATTCCAATGTTTCACTATGGCTAAGAATCTCATCACCATATTGTGCTTGAAGTCATGGCTTCATTCTTGAGAAATTTCATCACATGTCCTTGATTGACTTGAATGGCCTTAGTAGTTTCCCTAAAATTACTGAATACTTCATAGTAGTTGATTTTCTCCAGTACTTTAGATATTATTTATAAAATAAATGCTTCTTGTTTCAGCATTTGCTTTGTACCATCTACAAAAACTTACCTGTAGCGATTGAATTAATATTTTACCCTCCTTTTGTACATAAAAAGATTACATAAAAGACATACTGCCCTACACACAGGGTCAATGCTTGAGATGGTGTGTAGCATCTGACTGCGATGACTCACTGGCGGATGTGATGGTTCGCACAATGTGCAGTCATGTATAATAAATTTAATTGTCATTGCTTTTCACAGCCTGTCCATAGTACAGGCCCCTGTTGCCATAGGGACATCTGCACTGGTTGTTTCTAACACTAGCATCTGTTTTATTGGCAGCCAACATAATTCAGCTGTTTTTCTGTATGATGTGTGTAATCCATTAGTTTACCTAGTAAATTGACATTTTGCCCTTTGTAACTAAGGCCAAGAGTTGTAAAGGGCAAGATGTTAAGCTGAATTATTTTTTTGCAAGGGAGCAGAAAATTGCAATAATCTCTAAAGATAAAAAGCCTTTGGATAGTTTCTGTCTCTCTTTTGGATGAAATGATTTGAAATACCAAGTCTAAAGACTTAGTAAAGATGGGAAGATGGACAATAAGTTAAAAATTTATATATATAAAACTACACTAATATTCCCTGGTTGGATCTATGATCTTAGCTAAATGAATCTTGCAAATATCAGTGCAAATAACAGTTATTGAACCCAAGCACCGTTTAGCATTAGGCTGGTGTAAAATGCAGGTCAACATGATGCATTGCATTGTGATAGCAGGACAATAAATGTATTGCTGTTATCTTCAAACAGAGATGAGAAGCAAAACGACTCAGCTTGCAAGTTGACTTCTGCAGACAGATGCATTAAATAGCTAATGACATCTGTAGCCCTATCCTCAGTCCCAACAGACATCCATCATTAATGCTATGTTACATTATGCACAGAATTAATTAGTGGAGACACCATCAGGCCTGATTTATGAAAAAAACTCAGTCTAGGCTTTGCCGTTTGTTAGTTCGCATTCCATCTGTTCTTTCTCCTTGACAGACAGCCTCAGTTGTGCAGTTCATATTTTCACTGTTGCCAACACTGCTGGTCCAGCTCATCAGTCATTCATTCATCTCCAGTAACCACTTCACACCCATCCATCTACTGGCATTTTTTTCAGTAACCAGAGATCAGCGCCACTCTGAGGACCTCGGATATGTGGCATTAAATGTTTTTCATCTGGAATATGGAACTTGACCTGAGAATTTAAGAATAATAAAAATGCCATAATATTTACATTATTTCATCATATTCATATATGGTGCATCTTTACAATAAGTTGTAGTTAAAGCAGAATTATTTGCTCCCATCATTGCTGTTGGTGTTTAGACACCACCACTACTAAACAGACTAATATAACATTGTGTGCTGGTCTGAGAAGTCGCCTTTAAGACACTTTCTACTGGAGTTTCAATGCAAATCTTTTAAGTTGCTGAAAAACATAATCTTGGCCATTTCCAGAGTCCAGACATACATTTCACACGCTTGTCCTGACATACACTTCATTTCATTGTAGTTATGATATACATTCGCAGGAGTTTATGAATGATAGAGTCTGCCAGCCTTCTGAAATATGTTATAAAAACAATATATTTACTGTACATCCTTATATTTTCTTTCATTGGGAAATCTGTACTGACACAATGAGAATACACCTAAATTAATTTACTTCGATGGCTTGCTCCCGTAATCTACCACATATCTGCTCAATATCCACCTTAGAAAAAAATGACACTCAATTTGTCAGAAACTCGAGGGAAGTAAATGACAGTTATGCAGCAGGTGTTCATAAGCACTTTTGAATGTAGTGGTGGGAATCAGCCTCCCTGAATAAACTCTTATTAATGTAACTTACTCCCTCTGCTACTTCAATTCAAACCTGAACTGGAGGGTGAAAATGGAGTTCAGTAATGAATAAGGAAGCTGTACTGGCTAGAGATAAAAGAAATAGCTGAAGGACTTGAATACTGATTTTTACCTTTAGACAAAATGTCTCGGGGGTAACTTATAATATCCTAATAATGTCAGAGGGGCATTGTCATGTGTAATAGGAAAAGAAAAAAAAAACTCAGTGATTACATCAGTATAACTGAATAAGTTTAACTGCTTTTTTCTTAAGCTGTGGTGAGAATTTGGGGAGTCTTAGGGTTGGGATTTGGAGGCTTGTTTAGTACAAAAATACTACAAGAAAGTCATGGAAGATACCAGATGTGACAGTCATTGTGTGAAGGTTGAGTGGATGGTTAATATGCATTGAAAGATCAATCAAGAATTCAAAGCTTGGGGAATGAAATGTCCTTGAAAATGTAATTACCTGCTGCAATTACTGACATCTTCTTGTGTTACGAGAATAAACTTAATTGTGCTCATCACTCCACCTAGTTACCAAGTAAAGGTTCAAACCTTTTATGGGCTCTTCTATGAATTGCTATTCGATTCCACCACCAGCGCAGTTCAAAGTTATTATGAAGTCCATGAACCTCTTCAACAAGTAAACTGAGAACCAACCTTTCCAAGGGATGGTTTGGGTCACAATCTCACTTTATATGTGGATGTCAAACGGAGTGTGAGATTCTAAGTCTAACTGTATTTAGTTTTGTTAATATTCACAAATTTTTCACATGACACCAATAAACTCCCAGTGTATTTCTGCACACTAGGCCATGATCATGTTGATATTTTGGCCAGAGATGTAGAGTTTATTCCAGACAAAAAGGGCTTTGCAACTGGCCTTTTCAAGACTAGATATACATATACTGTACATACATACCATACAGTATGATATAATTATAGTATAGTAAATTAATTGTACAAGATGCTATAAGACATTTAAATATTTATAGCATGGAAATACAATGATGGCCAAGTGTGTGTGTGCAGAGTAGTATTAGTGTGTAGCTGCATTGAACATGAATGCAGACTGCTGTGACTTGTACACACAAAGATTTATTTTTTTTAACAAATGGTGAAGTGATAATGCAAAATATCTTTAAGGGCAAATTTACAGTAATTGTAGAGTGTATGAGTGATTTGAAAGTGATATGTTTAATGTCTATATTACAGACAATAAATTAATGTATTTAGAATGAACTCTTAGTATTGAGATAACACATGGTGCTATAATGGCGGGGGGTTACTTGTAACACATTAGGCTGTAGATATGGTGATGACTACGAGCACAGTCTTAAATGTGCTGGGCTTTGGACAATGTATAGTAAGTTATAATTTTAATTGATAACCATGCATCAAACTTATCTTACCAAAACATTTATTTTCCACAATTGTTGATATTTCAGTATTGTATATTCTTTGTTTATGTTTGATTCTGTTAGTTTAAAGTGACAGTTGGTATGAAGGTGACATTAATTAAATGGTTAAATCGAGTGAAATTAAACTTAAAGGGAAATGAAAGAGTAAAATTGAAACTAACTCAAACATACGTTCATATATATGGGAATTTAGGTTATAAATGGCTATAATAATAAAAATAATACCTAAAAATAATGACCATAAAATAATAATAATAATAATAATAATAATAATAATAATTATTATTATTCCATTTGATGATTACTGATTATGCCCCAATTAATGATAATCCTCATTTAAGGAAAGTTGCAATTGCTGATTTCATGTAACTCTTCAAAAATCTGATTTAATTCTCAATTATCCTTTCATTTTTATGATTTAAATTACATAGACTTGTCCATGTGTTTTTAGTTGCACAACACAGTTAAATCTCTCATGTCTGACAGAATGTCTACATAAGTTGCTTTAAACTAGTAAAGTGATTAAGCAACATATACTGTAATAGGCCAAGTTCTGTGGAATGTTACAATTAAAGTTGAAGGTAACAACTTGAACACATGACAAAAACCTGTGAGCCAGAACAACATCAACATCAGACCCCTCAGATAGATCACATGCTCAAATACAAGTCAAACCTTTTTCCATTTTCACTCTGTGAGACAGGAAAGAAATTACATTGTCAGCACTGCTTAGGAGCGAGAATTTGAATGAAATGGCACCTTGATGTTGTTAAATTGAAAACTTTGACAGCTTGACAGATGGTATCCTGTCAAACCCTATATACACCTATTGGACAAACAATCAGATCATAAACAATTTTTTAGTTACCCATCTCCTGAAAATGTAAGATTTCAGCCTTGGCAAGTGAAGCACCAAGAAGATGATGTGAATGGACATATACTACTTGTACATCGTTCAGATGAATGGTACAATGTCTAGTGTAAATGACAGCATGGTCCAAACAGAAACTTCCTAGACTAGTCAGACTATTTAATTACATAGACTGATGAACTGAATTCCACTGAATTTAATGAAATGTGATATATTCATTTGATATATTCTGGGCACCAATTGCCTTACAGCTCCAGAGTTGGAAACAGAGTTTGAGTCCGTTAAGTGATTTGTATGTTCTCCCCATGCCTGCAGGGGTTTCCTGTGGGTTTTGTCCCATGTCCAAAAAGCATGCCAGCAGATGGACTAGCTACTCCAAATTGCCCCTGATGTGATTGAATGTAAATGCAGAATGAGATAATACCTACAATACAAACTGTAGTGATATGCAAATATACAAATAAATAAAAATGAGCTGCTAATTCCCTTAAAGTTAAATACCTTAAAGTTTGTATACCCACTCTACACCCAGTGGTCTCAGGACAGAGTCTTTATCCACTGTGACCATGACCAGGATAAAGGGTTTACTGAAAGTTATTGTGAGAGTGAAAACAAATGAAAATTATTATGGATATACAGTACAATGCATTTAAATGTACCAAACTAGGAACTGTGAGAAATGTTGCAATAAATTAAATATATTCAAACTGTCAAAAGTATATGCAAACCTTTTATGCTTTGTGATTTGTTGACTTGGACAGGAAAATGTGGATGTATTTCAAGGCAAACCTTAAGAATAGAGAATACACAACAGTTTGGATTGAAAGGGAGTCATTCAGCACAGACAGAGAAGCAAATTTTCCTTCTAAACTGCAATGGCAAATTGAAAACTTGCCTGGATTCATGAGAAAACTGCCTTTAAAATGTAAATGTGACCATGTTTGAGGTGGGGGTGAGCAAAACAAAACTATTTTCCTTGCATTTCCCTGGTAAATTACTTCTTTTTTATTTTCAAAAAGAGAGCTTCTTTGAGTCCAGATTTGATACATTTGTAGACCGTGATATCTGCACTGACCAAATGTACCTGGAAGGTAAAATATTTAAAATAGTAACCCTATTCAAAGACATAAATCATATTTAAGATGATGACTCTTAAAACTGGAGGAGGAACAGTGATGAATGAAATTGAAAAAATTACAGGCTAAAAAATTGCCCCATTAATGAACTTTTGTCTTGAGAATGAATTGTAGCCTAGTATTAGTGGGAACTGAGAATTTGATCTGGAATGGACAGCGCATTGATATAAGATGTAATTGATTACTTTGTGTGTGAGTAAAAGTTTTTTTATCCCCATGGAAATAAATTGATAAAAGTATGGGTGTAGAGTACACGCACACACTAATATTATATATATTATATATATACACACACATACATACACACACACACGTTTCCGTTTGTCTCCTTTTAAT
>QMIH01000791.1:8377-35769 GCA_003987875.1 Clarias batrachus | reverse complement strand
TATATATATATAATATTATATTCCTTTATGAATCTGTTAAATAATTCATATGATCCCACTGAGCAGTATTATTAACACAGAAAACTTCATTTTAGTTAATGTGCAGAAAATCAAAACACAAGCCAGTGGGATTCTTTCCCATATGATTTGCCTACATATATTTTGCTTACATATATTGGAAAACCTCTCTATTTTATGATATTTAAATTAGACAAAATCATGACCAACGGTGATCTATAGCAATAGACTAATTACAATTTAGAACATACAGTACAAAATGATATTTTTAGAACCAAATACTTGCTCTTTATTTCTCTAAAAAAAAGCCTTTTGAAAAAATTCATTCATTTTCTTCTCTATTTTAATGGAACTAGAGACAGAGAGAACCTTCCTTTATTTGCAATGATGGTTCATTAGGGAGCTGAATCACTTGAAGTACTGTACAGTAGGTCTGTGTTGAACCTATCACAGCTTCCTGCACACTGCTGTCCTAATGCATTTTATTGTTACATCTCATTTGCTCTAGTTTGAAAAACGAAACCTGTCTATCCTGTGTCTTAGAGAGAAGAAAAAACTTGTGGTATAAATGACCTGAAAATTAGTCCCTTAACTCAGTGTCTGTAGAGAGACGATCCTCATTCATGACAGTTGTCACAGTCCTCCTGCTTTCATCTGCCACTTTATCTATACCCTATAATCATGTTTACCTGTGTATTTGCAATGCTTGTCTATCTGTAAGCTCTGCTAGGCAGGATTTCTGGTATTAAGTTTATATTTTTGTTAAGTTTACTTGTCTGATTTCTGATAAAAGGTAACTATGAATCAAGGATACCAAACAAGGCAACATACAACATGGTATTAGTTTTGAAATGGCAGGCATCAGTATTAGGCAAATACAAACAACACATTTTTTTTTGCAGTGCCATTATTTATTTAACAAAAATAAAGCCCAAAAAATGTGAGCAATACTAAGTACCCCCATGATTCATAAAGCTTGTAGAGCCACCTTTAGAAATAATAACTTGAAGTAATAATTTTTCTATATGACTTTATCCGTCTCTCACATCATTGTGAAGGAATTCTATTGCATTATTCTTTACAACATTCCTTCAGGACTTTGAGGTTTTCGAGTTCATGGTCAACTCAATGACTGCAAGGTACTCAGGTCCTGCGGCTGAAAAACCAGCCCAAATCTTTACTCCTTCACTGCCATGCTTGACAGTGTGTATGAGGTGTTTCTGCAAAAATGCTGTTTGGCTTTTGCCAAATAGGGTGCTGAGCATTTAGGCCAAACAACTCCACTTTTGTCTCATTTGTCCATAGGACATTGTTCAAGAAGTCTGGTGGTTTGTTCAGATGCAGTTTTGCGAACTTCAGTCATGCTTCTGTGTTTATTTTAGACAGAAGTTTTGAATGCTCCGGACCAGCAAACTGCCAAAACTATAGGTCTGCACACCTGCTGATGAACAATTAAATCAAGAGCGAATGATTAGCAGCTCCTTGCTGTAATGTACCCTCTTAAATCCTGTAGAAGCAGTCAGGGGGCACTTGGCATTACCCACATGTTTTTATTGATTTATTAATTTGTTAAATGAATAAAGACGCAGTAAACACGTTGTTCGTATACAGTATGTGCATAACAGCTCTAATCTAAAGCACTGTAAATTGGTGATTTTTTTTAAAGCTGGTAACTTTAAAATGACTCCATCCATCCATCCATCCATCCATCCATATGATCATGGTGATTTAAATGCTGTGAGTGGGACAAGAAACTTTTAAAAAGAGATTTTGTGGAGCAGGAAATGCATAGAATATTTGACCCTAAACTCAACCCTTGGCCACTAATTGCATGTTTAGTTCTCCTACATTTCTTGTTCTCTGAGGTAGAATTAAATAATTCAAGTCAGCATGAGACTGCATAATATTGAGAACACTGGATTTCTGCCACATGTTATATATGCAGGTTTATGATGCACACACAGTAGGAGAGATCCAAATGTATGCAGCAAATCACACTATATTGGATAATTGGGACTCTAGAGGCCTTCGGCTTTGGTGAAAGCTATTTTGGATGCACCTCTGATGACATCAGATGTTTAGACTGTCAGGCATTGCATTTCAAGCAGTTTTTTTTAACTAAATTTAAATAATTGACCAAATATACCCGTAATGCAATAATAGATTATGATCATCACTCATCAGTGACCAGCTACAGAAGAGTTGGTACGGATGTGGTAATCTGTGGCGCCATGGACCATAATTTCAACTAATTGAACTATTGTTTACAATAATAATAATAATAATAATAATAATAATAATAATAATAATAATAATAATAATATGCTAACTCTTGTTTTGTCTCTTCACTTTTTCATTTCTTTTAAGAAATGCCCACAATGTCTTTTTTGCCATATACCAGATTTGTGAACACTTGTGACAGATAATGTGTTCTTCAAATAATTGTATTACTTTGTTTATTTAATTATTAATTGAAGGCTGCTAAGGTACCTGAGCCATGCTAATAGGTTGCACATTTAAACACTTCAATCTAAGTTGTACTGGATCATATTCTGCATTATCTGGCACAAATGACTATATATATGCGCTGTTATACAGTATGACATGAGTTTAAAAGGGACATGTGCCATAACTAAGAAGGTGTTTTTTTTATATCAAATCCCCATGTCATCTCATTTGATCTCAGGATGCACCGCAACATCTCTAAAATTGACCTTGTGAATCTCCGTTCTGCTTCAGGAATTCATTTAACGATTGATCTCAACACGTAATAAATGTAGTCCAGTGAGACCTGGGTATGAGAGTAGAAATGCAATTTAATAACCAGGATCTCACACGCATAGTATATATACAAAGCCCTGTTTATGTTAGAGTTTTGCATGTTGGCTCAGTTATTTATAGTTGAAGTGTATATCATTGATGTATGAGCGAAACTGGGAAAGAGAGATTATTGTTGAATCTCTGTTTTGTTTGTTTTTTTGTGAAAGCATATGTGTACATGCTTTACATCACAACACCATGTACAGTAAGATTTTGAGTAGATATGCAGAACACAGCATAATGTCAATAATAATAGTGTTAATGTAACACAATTAAGATTGCCCTGTATCTTGTGTTTGTGTCACTTGTGTATGTAATGTAAATGTGAATGAGTATCTGGGACAGAAAATTCTTCCTGTTTTCCCCTCCAGGGCTTTTTGATGATTAATGGCACAAATTCAAGGCTTCAAGGTAAGTGATGCACAGGCTGATCTTTCAGTATGAATGTGACACTGGTATAATGTTAAAGTCATCAGAGTAATGAGGTGACTCAGACGCCCAACCCTCCCTCATCTGTCTTTATTTAGTCGCATCTTCACCAGAGACAGTCCAATAACTTTTATTTTGCTTGAATCTTAAAAAAGTTAAACCTAGGAATAAAATATGGGGAATATAATGCAGAGTTTTGCATTCTTAAAAAAAAATGAAGGTGACAAAAAATGATATTTATTAGGTTTTCACGGATGAGTTTTTCACATTTTCTTTGTCAGCATGAGTTTCTTTTGAGTTCTACAATTTTCTCCCACCTCCCAAAACTTGTTAGTATTGGTGTTTTGGGGACTATAAATTGCTTTTTAATGTAAATGTATGTGTAAACATTTCACTGCATAGTGCTTTACATACTGTATGAGGTGATGTTCTGTCTAAGGTGCAACCCAGCGTTCCTGCATGTTTTGTTTTCTGTAGATACATTTTTCTTCATCATTGCACAGGAAGAAGACGCAAACATTTGCCATCTGCTAAATTTAAATTTAAAAATTTAAATTTTATAGGAAAAATGAGAAATGAATAAATATTTTGCTGCATTTGCCAGTAAAACAATTGTACTAAGACTGCAATTTGCTGTTTTTTTCTAAGCATAACAAAATGTCCCTTTTCTCTCAGCAACTAGCAATTTTCTGTTCAAAATAATTCCTTACCATTGTAAAAAAGACATGTCAACAAGCAAATCATTACCTTTTGATAAATGTATCATGTTGATAAAAAATAATAGTCAAGAAAATGTCAACCATAAACTGACTCTTAATTTTACTCCTGACTTTTTCATTCTCATTCTTAAAAACCAGATAGCAGCAGAAACTTATGATGCCATAAACTCATGCTGGAGTTGAACTTTCCAAGGTGATAAAGTAGCTGTTTCAGCTTTTTATCAGTCCTTTGAGCTGCCATGTTTGTATGCCATGTCTGCTCTGAATAGTAACATTTGACAAGAGAAATAAGCTGGGAACATAAAGACAAAACTTATAGCTGTTAAGCCAGCCTGTTCATTTTTGCTGACTCCTGTATTCTAGTATGTACAGTATGTTCTGCGTGCATGCAATGTGGGGACTCAAACTTAAGTGGATCAAACTTATTTGTCCAGCACATCCCACACATTTTTGAATGGTTTAAGTTTAGGGAGTTTGGAGGCAAAATTGTCATGTTCCTCAAACAATTCCTCCAGATTGTTTTGGAGAGGTCCATGTAAAGGGGTGTACTTGCCCTGCAAGTTGGTAGTCATTAGACCAGTAATCTGTGGTGCCCCGTGTGTTCTGACACCTTTCAATCACAGCCAGCATTAAAAATAGCTTTTCTGAGGGAATGGACCAGATTGGCTCACCATCACTCCCTTTCCGGTTCTCCAGTTGTCCGCATATGGACCAAATTTCCAAAACATTATCTTTGAAAACTGACTGCTCACTTGAGGATATAATATGGTGTTTTACACAGCATGCAAATCTAATAATGTCTTAATTCATAGAATGTGTCACAGACTTTAAATATTACAGTATGTATAACATACTTTAACTATAATTCTCAAAAGCTGGTGTAACTGAAAAAACAGTAACAGAGCGTAAATATCCTTTTTCTTGGTTTCAACATTCTCCAAAAATCAGTTGAACATGTTTAGTTCACTCATGGCAGCTGCTGTTTTGCCAAGCTGGAATTCTTGCTTCATTGATCCCGAGACAGAAAGAAACAACGCAAATGGCTTTCCAGGATGTAATGTAATATATTTTGATGTTTACTGTGATTTGCCTAAAACATGGAAGTTTAAAGATTCTAAAAGAATGTTTGGACATTAAAAATTGTCATAGACAACCTTGTGTGCCAGAAACTGTTCTACTGTCTGTATGACTAATATAAATTGGATTGTAATGTATTTGAATCTGAACAAACAACTGCCCTCCACAGTCTTATATCCTTTATCCATTGTGGTGCTAAAAGTATTCAAAGCATTTCCCCTGAGTAAACTGATAGTGCCTCATTGATGTATTTCTCCACATTAAGATTCAATTCAGGAGCAGAAATGCCACGCTTATATGCCCCTGTGCAGATCTGAATTTAAATGCAATGCGTCTATATGTCTGTTTTAGCCTGGAAATTTTGATAATACATCCTTTTAGTAATGTAATATTTTACTATGGCATCTGGAAGCATCAGCAGATGTATTGTCAGCACTCCACAGCACATTATACTCCAGCGTAAATTAAAGAGAGGTTTTGTGTACATGGGTCAGAACTCGCCCTTTCAATGATATCAACGTTTCATACATGGGAGGACCCGAAACCAATCTCAGAAAATTTTCTATCTGTCTGTCCAGGCAGATTTTGCTTTCTTTATCATAATTATGTGCCAGATTAAGTCACAGCATCACACACAACTGGCTAGACAGAATTTAGTCAAACTTTTGCACTAATTGGATATCTGCCTGCAGTTGAACAACAAGTGACATCAAAATGTTGAGTATAAGCGATGTTATGAACAGTCATTTGCTGGAATTAATAATCTACTTAATATTAGTATGCTACTAGCTCATTGTAAACAAAACACCTGCACCACTCACCCACTCATCATCTATCCCGCTTAATCCTGTATTCATGGTTGCGGGGGGCCTGGAGCCTTTCCCAGGAGATGTAGGGCACGAGGACCTGGACACCCTGGACAGGGTGCCAATTCATCGCAGGACACACACACACACTTATTCATACACTACGGGTAATTTGGGAATGCCAATTAACCTAATCTGCAGGTCTTTGGACTGTGGGAGGAAACCAGAGTACCTGGAGGAAACCCACCAAACACAGGGAGAACATGCAAACTCCATGACAGTAATCGAGCCTGACCGGGAATCGAACCCAGACCCTGGAGGTGCAAGGCGACAGTGCTAACCGTTGGTATTTACATTACTGAAATAACAGTGCTCAAGTGGTATACATGGATTTTAATTCGCTGGAGTTCTTTTAAGACGAAACTCAATCTTTATCTACTCATCTTATCTTTTTTATTTCAATTTACTCTCCAATTACCAAACAGGAAGTGTATTTGACTGATGACAAAAGTCAGCCAAATAACTTAGTGCAAACAAGGTGGAAATACTTAACCTTACAAAATTTTATTTCTATTAATAAATTAAGCAGACTGCTATACAGGCAGACATGTATGTGGCCTTCAACCTAAAATAATAGTGTGAGGGTTCAGGAGTAGTTCAGTGTTTAATGTATTGGACTATGATCCAGAAGGTCCCAGGTGCATGCCCCACCACCATGTTGCCCCTGTTGGGCCCTTGAGCAAGGCCCTTAACCCTCAACTGCTCAGATGTATAACGAGATAAAATGTTACAGCAAGTCTTTCTGGATAAGGGCGTCTGCCAAATGCTAAAATGTAAATGTTATTAATATAAAGCTGGCCTTCAAATAAATTGTTAACATTCTTGCATAGAGACTATATTTAAATATCTTTTTAAAAATTTATTTACACATTAATAAAAAAAAAACACTTTCTGTCCTCTATACTGGAACTCCTAAACAGTACTAATGTCATTAAAAAAAAGAGAAAATCTCATATTACAGACTGTATTTATTTGTGTTAACTGCAGGTAATATCTATGCAAATCCACCACACTATAGAATAAAATTAAATGATGCTTTCCATTAGGATAATATAGACTTATCCTGAGCATATTGTGCACACATACTGGCAATATGTCACTGCTCGCACAGCAGAAATCCTCCATTACAAGTAATCACCAAAAAAACAAAAACAAATGATTGAATGTAAATTGAGTACTACATTCACTAGAGAAAGGCACAGTTCACTTCTATTTCTATGTAATGAACCTGGGACATAGAATACAACTGTCAAATAACAGGAGTTATTTGGGTCTGTGTGAAAGAGATAGACTAAAACAGCAGTCTTTAGTCCATGTGCTGCTGTTTCTGGTTTGGTGAGATTAAGACTTTGGGTGACAAAAGACCACGATATGCTTTAATTGACTTTAGAATCAACGCATGTAAAGTAAATTGATAAATGAAAACCCGCAAAATGAAGTTTAGAAAGGCCCTCTATTCAAGTATATGTTCCCTCTGCAGACACTGGTTTAAAGTGCAGGGAGCGGAAACAGGAGAGGAATATTGGAATATTTTCCAGATTCTTTACCTAGTTAAGTCATGTCCAATTCCCACCCGTCGTTGGGGCACTATTACCAGTCCAATCTTTTACTACTGGTCAGGGAGGGCCAAAGACTATCAGTTTCCTCTGAACCATGTGACAGCATCTTTTCAAACTGCTCACTCATGCATCATTGGGAGCAGCATAAAAACACTCGGAGGACAGCACTATTTGCTCCTCCCACTTGTGTAAGCTCACAGACACCTTAGACGTACCTCCTATTCCCCGTACCCCGCCCCGCAATCCAAGACAAATGACTCTCTCGAGGTGCACTCTGGGAAAAGAAGTCCCAACACAAAACCTGAAACAAAGTGCATGGCATCCTCCAAGGGTTATCTTGTGGTTTCTACAATCAGGTTGTGGAAGCAGTGCAACAGTCATGGAACAATCCACTACTTTTCATGACTAGGTTAGACCTAGTGACACCTGGCTCAGGTGACATCACACACACTCAACACGCTCAGGTCACAAAGAGGGGCAACTCCCGAAAAGCAGACCAAACATCATCAGCACGCCACTCCTAATTAGCATTTTACTTACATCTGAACTGAGTCATTTACATAAATCAGTGATCAATAGCTCATGGTATATCCATTTAAACATTTTTTTTTTACAGATGTACCTGTCATACATAGAAATTTACAGGGTTGTCACTGAATTATTTACTCCATCAAAGAGCCATATAAGAACAGTGGCAGCTGGCACACTTAAAAATTCCCAAAATCCAAAATTCTAATTTAATTAAATCACATACACAGTCATACACAGCATCATATGAAGTGAAATGCTTATATGACTGCTGTTGACCTTCAATATTATAAAAGAAAGTTTTAGTGCAAATAAGAGAATAATAATAGAAAAAACTTTTAAATTTACATATACTGTATACAGGCAATAAGAATGAAAATAAAAATGAAAATAAAATAGTAGAATAAGATAAAAATAAATAAAAAAATATATAATAAAATAATGTTTGGGCTGCGGGATGTTGAGTGATCCCCCCCTCTTTAATTTCCTATGTAGTCTAATGCTAATGCTAAACTGGCAGAAGGAGACTAATGATTATGAATGCATCAGGGAAAAACAGCATGGAGACTGATGCTGACCATTTTAATAATTCATTGATGATTAGTGATTCCTTTGTTTTCGGCTGTAGTGATGAAGGTGATCATGTCATCTCCGCAGCAGTGGATTTTGCCT
This sequence comes from Clarias batrachus, assembly GCA_003987875.1. Lineage (NCBI taxonomy): Eukaryota > Metazoa > Chordata > Actinopteri > Siluriformes > Clariidae > Clarias > Clarias batrachus. The sequence continues at coordinate 27,081 of QMIH01000791.1, read as the reverse complement.
ATACTGTAGTTCGCTGTTCATACAAATTACATCAGCTGAAATTTGTTTTCCGTTAGTTTATGTACAAACAAACATTTCGCTTTTATAAGTATGTATTTTTCACAAATGTGAGGCAAGTATACAGAGTTTCTTGTTAATTTTTTGATGCTCTCAAGTTCACAGAAACCAGTACAGAATAGCGCACCTGTTTGTTTTCATTATTTTACAAAACCATAACATTTTGTCATCACTGTGAGTGCACTTAAATAAAAGTAGAGTCGTATAAAGGCTAGGCAGCATATATAGTTTTATATATTTTTTGTACATTAACCTGACAATAACTGTGGCACACCTCATGCACACCCAGAGTCTGTTTTCAAGCTACGCTAGTGTTACATATGATAAAATGTAAAGGCTCACTGTATTAATGTTTACTTTGCTTCAATTAGACATGGACATTTAAATTCTAAATGTCACGTTTGTGGTGGGTTTGCAGACGAGGCATAATTGCAGAGGTTAAGACGTAGATGTTTTTTAATGAAGATAAAACCAGTTTAAACAAAACAACAGCTTCACCCAAAACAATGTCACAACAGAATGATAATCAAACAGATGCAAGACAAAGGACAGTCTCGAAACATGGCTACTTATAGCCAAATTGATTAGTCACCTAAGTTCAGGTGAGTGCTCCTGTCACCTGACTGAGGTGCACTCTGGGACATGGAGTCCAAAACGGAAAGAGTCTCAAGGCGCCCTCTAGGGGTTAACCCAGACAATTTGGACTTTAATTTTATTACTGTGATTATGAATACGTTTAATGTTTCACTTGAATTTATCTGAGACCACGTGAGCTGCGGATTATTAATGCTTCAGAGAATTAACTAATTATAGCGATAAAGTCAGAAAATGTTAACCCCTAAATGGTGGTAGAACCATAATTCTGATCGAGTACCATCTGTACAAGATTGCAGTTTTCAGAGCAGACAGTGCCTTCACAGCAAACAGGGCCTACGACAAAGTTAACAGGACCTGCAACAGGGCTAACAGAGCTAACAGGCCTAACAGGGTTAATTGAGAAACGCTCTGAAAGATGGCTCTTAACTTGGGGTAAAACTTGGTGCTAGAGGATTATCTGGTCACCTCTATCTTGAGCTGAGCAAGCTGTCTGTCGAGCGCTGGGTGGCTTTCTGTCGAGGCACCAACAATAGTCTTCACCTTCTGCCCTCAACACTTGGTCTGGGGTTCATGTCCATGGGCACAAGGTGCCCTCCTCGGCAGGTATGCTGCAAAAGTCGATTAAACTTGTACTGTAAAAGTTATCTTTTACCTTGCAATTGATGTAGATGTGCTTTGAGTAGTATCTTCCCAAAGATACTACTGTCCTCAAACTATGTAACATTTGTCTTTATGTATCATTTAAAATTAAGTCTATTTAATAGTCAGCTTAAAGTTATACAGTATTTTCAGTAGTTGAACTGGCTATGCGTATAGTGTCGAGTTACAGTAAAAGAGATTAAATTAAACTGCTAGTGCAAGTTTGGAATTTATAGTAACATTGAGTTTAAAGGAGCGCTTGGATTACATTTAAAAAAAAATTAAAGTTAAATCCCAAACATTGAAATGCCTTTTCTTTCTCACCAACTTTATCCTCTTTAGCCAAAACGTGAAAAATGAAAATCCTGGTTTCTAGTGGAGTGGCTCTTTTCTGGCTGAGGTAATATCCAAGCAACGACTTTAAACAGAAAAGACCTGTTGCAAGGCAATATTGTACAGGTTTTCGAAAGTATTGTAACATTGGCAAGGAATCTTAAGTCGAAAGCATTATTAAACTGAAAAGGCTAGAAAAGGGAAAAGGAGAGTGAAAAGAAAGGAATGGTTAGAAGAAGGAAAAATGATGGGGGTAGAAAATCCCTCCAGGCATCATCAATATGGTAAACACAAATGAACATAAAACAACATGATGGTATATCACGCTGGCAAGATAAACAGACCACATGCTAACAGATAACCATACAACAATATTAAGCATTAAAATAACAAAGACACTGCTGAGGCTCATGTGTATGCAGATTAGTGTTTGCTCATAAAAACACAGCGATAATAGAGCATCTTTCACCTTTAATTTCATGTGAAAGCAAAGCCTTTTAAGGTCGTAATCAGCAAATTAGTTTTCTCTGGGTGCTAATTCCAGTGCTGCTGAGAGTGACTTATGCAATTTGCCTCCATAACTGATTACCCCCTTGTAAATGGACAGCCAATGTGAAGCTAATTAATTTATTTACCTCATTTCGAATAGAAGGCTGTTGCTTTGCTTTTGCCGAATTTAAATAATCACCTCAGTTTGGCTTGAAGGTTACCTTGAGTGATGGTTTCAAATAATACCCCAAATTTTGCATCAGAAAAGCAAATTAATAACTCCTATTGAACTTGTTCTAAGGAGAGGCATTTGGTTTCCCGTGGGAGTAAAACCATTACTGGTAAAAACCACCTATAAAGCAGCAAAGCATCAAACAGCACAGATTGTGTTTAGACCAACTGACTACATATTAGTTGCATTCCCTGAGGAGGTATTGGATGAATGGTAGTGTTTATAGAAGGAGCTGCTCTATCAGATTGGAACTTGACTCAACTAAATTTGATGAAAAGCAATATCAGTAAAAAAATAATAACAGTCTTCCGACCTGGGAGAGGCATAAAAGAACCGGAGAGCCAGTCAGCATGACATACAAAGTCAAAGAAAAACGAAAAAGATAGACGAAAATCCTTTTGCTCTCCATTAAGCAAACCCAGCCTTGCTGGAGAGGCCACATTTCCACTCTACAATAAAAAGCCCTGAAAGAATCTTTTAATAATATGAGCAGGTTTGTCAGGAGACACATATACAGTAGTTGCATGTCCTCAATGTGCAGACAAAGTGATAAAACCTTAGCTCATTAGCACATTCGAATGAAAAGACCCTGAGGATGAATATACAGTACATATAGTAAATATAGCACACACACACACACACACACACACACACACACACACACACACACACACACACACACACACACACACGCAGCAAATGCATTTTGAAGCAGTTCCTACCAAAAAAAGCTCAAGATTTTTTAAAAGTGTATTTTTTTCTACTTTCTTTTATATGTCTTTGACAATAGTGTTTAAATATAAATGCGCTGCTTGAGATAATTATAATAATTAAACAATTCTGCCAGACAACTGTGTTCATGCAGAGGACGAACAGTCTGAGCTGTACACTCATGCCTGCTGGCTCTTTCATTTCAAACACTGCATTACAGATCCTTAAAATAGATACGTTATCAAGACATTACACGCAGTGATTTGTCAAATTTTATTTCACTATTGTTTTAAAGCCACAGCATTTTGCACTCTGTATATAAAATTATCAGCACCTTATTAAGATAACCGATAAAAGGTAATACAGTATATGATTAGTGATAATATAAATAAATTAGGGAGGTATAGACATGAGCACAAAAAAATCATTTGACTTTATTTGTCACATACACATCATGGAACAGCAATTTAGTTGATATTTTTTCACAATTCTTGTTGGAAAGCTGAGGTCAGAATACAGGGTCAGCCATGATCCAGCACGCCTGGTGCACAGAGGATTAAGGGCCTTACTCATGGGCCAACCAGAGTAACGGTGCTGGGGCTTGAACCCCTGACCTGAACCACTGAGCCATGTCTGCACAAGTGCTGTATAAATGTCTATTTTCTCACTGGAATGAGAACCAGGTGAAAGATTTGAAGGCCAAAACTAGAATGCAATCAAATCATTATGTCAGGAACGCAAAGCATTCTGGAACTTTAGAACTTGGAATAAATGGTAGAGATTGAGTAGTAATAGTAGTTCAGGTAGCCACTGCAGTGGTGGTGATAAAGCATGTTATTTTTCAAAGCCCAAATACAGCAAACTCTTGTTGGAAAGAACACTGCACCTGTAACTTGCAGGATGCACACATGCTGCATTGTAGGTCACATATTGCATACTGTATATGTTATCTTTGTACTGTGATTTGTGAAAAAGTACTTCAGATTTGAATCTCTTCATTTGTGTATGAGAATATTAAATAAACAGCAAGCTAACTCTAAAAGGTGTGTGTATTGTACATATGTGTATACAGTATATATAAAACTGAAAACCTATTGCATTGAAAAGTTCTGTCTCTGGTCAACAGTGCAAGCCCATTAATTATGTTATTTTTTCCCTAAGCAGTGTTTCTTTGCTTTTTGAGGAAATTGCTGTTTGTCAGGCAATCAGTCAATCAATTAACATAATGACAGGAAAAAAATATTGATGGCTATGACACATGCACACACAGAGTGAGAAAAGAGTTCAGCCAAGAGTCATGAGCAAGTAAACTGCAAACAAAGCAGAGGTCTAGTCGGCAAGACGGCAGGAAATAAACAAAAGTCTGTACATTGTGAAGTAAGAGACTGGGCTATTTATATAATTGCTCTTTATTGACAACAGGTGAGTCTAACGATTCATCCAGAAATCTGAAATAGAACTGCTGTAGGCGGTTACAAAAAAAAGTGTTGTCATGCTGATTCTGCTTTCCAGTCTTGGAAATCTTGTGGAAGATGAAAAGGAAAATGTTGTTTAGTATAAATATTCTAATCCTTTGGGGTTCTACAAATCTTGTAAATCATTGCAAATATTCTATTGCTAATATGCATCAACACAGTATTCTAATATTTAATATTATCTAATGTCTTATGATTCTAACACCCTGATGAAATTTGGTGATGGACATGATTAATGGCCAAGTTGTATGGGAATATTTCCAGAGCCTTGCCTTAACTGCACTGTGATGTTTGTTTGTGATGCATAAAGCATGTCTCAAAAACTATTTAAAAAATACTGCTGACTTTCTCTGCACAGTTGTGAACCAAGCAGAAGATATGACAGCAGAGTCTCCTGGAAATATAAAACTCTTTTGCCATGTTGCAGAAACATCATTGGGCAGCAGGAAACTTCACTAGTCGGTCCCATGCAAGTGGAGTAAGTGGCTTAGCAATGTTGGAAAGCAGTCAAGGTGATTAGCAGACTACAAGCACAATCACATAGAGAGATAAACATCAAATACATTTCAGTGTCTCTCTCTCTCTCTCTCTCTTTTATTTTAATTTAGGGTCTTTACCAGATGCCCTTTTCTGAGCGACTTACGGTAGTGCTATGAAGTCAGTCAAAAATTTACAGTACATCCTCATGTACATCCCACAGACTAGGATACAATCGGTTAAAAAAATTCAAATGTAAAAAAAAAAAAAGCCCACAGACTACAATTTAAAAAATAGTTATTTAAGTAGTTTAAAAGTTACGTCTTTATACTTTCTTTAAAGAGGGCCATGGACCCATTGTTCAGACATTTATGGGCGGTTCATTCCATTATGCAGGTGCCAGAACAGAGAATAGTCTTGATGCATGCATTCCTCGTACCCTGAGAGACACGAGACCTGTTAAGCAGTGCTGGAAGATGTTAGGGCGCATGGTGCAGTACAGGGTGTGATAAATGTTTTGAGGTAAGTGGATGGTGGATGGTGAAAAACAAGTCACATACAAGCACCTGAGTGGCCTGTGTGGATAGAACTTGATAAATCAGTCTGATTTTAAGCATGTTAAAATTAGCATTGATTGTGATTAATATCGGGTTAGTTTTGCTGGGATTAATGAGGTGCCATTTATGTAACCGTGGTATGAAGGCTTATGTAAGGATACAATCTTATCTATAAATTGATAAGAAAGAGAGAAAATAAAGAGAGAATAGAAAAGGACTTAGTATTATGTCCTGTGGTACACCAGTGGAGGTTTGCATGAAGCAGAAGTGGCTCCCCTCTACTTCAACTGATATGACAGACCTTTGTAGTAGAAAGCAAACTATTGTTATGCTGTGCCACAAATGAATGAACAAGAAAGTATTGTGGTTGACCATGCCAGCTTTTGCAGAAGAGTCAAGAACAATTAAAAGCATCACAAAAAAATTATTTTAGCACAAAATCTATTTCCAAAATGTTTTCTAATCTGATACCAGCTGCAGGACACTCAAAAAGAACCATCCACCAGGCTAATATACCCTATGAGCAGTACAGTTTAAGTATCATGCAGGTTACAATTCAGGATGCTACATAATGTATGAATTAGAATAGCAACACTGGAGTTTTTTACCAGAGAAAAGACGAACCTTTAGTGTAATATATGGCAGAGACTGTACAAAACTGTAGGTATGGCTGTGTGGCAGAGTAGCTGTGATCAACAGAACAGTCAAAGTTGTGCAGTAAAATAATATTCCGAGTAGCATCAGTGCAGTGAGCAAAATTAAAGTCCGATTAAAAATAAATACATAAAGAAGTAAATGAATTGGCTTAATTAATGGGATCAATTAATTAATGGAATATTTGGTGTTAGTTTGCTAATGCACTATTGCAGTGATTACACATTGCAACAAAGTGTATATTATACAGTGGAACCTCTGATTGTGAGTGTTCCGCAAGACGAGCAAAAATGTTTCATAAATTTTGACTTGAAAAACTTGAGTATCATGTAGCATGCATGCGCTTTTTGTTTTAACTCTGAGCGTCACGTGAACACAACTGGGCCAATGGTTTTTTCTCTCTCTCACTGTGAAATTTTGGGAATCGTGTTCGGTCTTAGTACACGTCTCTCACTCGTATAAATCAACATCCTTGCACGTGTGTACTGTTTACTTTAACACTGTGAACACTTGTGTGCGCATAAAGCATTTTTTATTTTGTGTTTGTATGTGTGTGTGTGTGTGAAAGTCGTCCTTTCACACGCATGTGTACTGTTTATTATAACGTGTGTGTGCGCGTGTAAAGCAAAAGAAAGCATCATTAGAAAGGTTAAAGATCAATTTTCTCTCTCTCTGTTTCTCTCTCTATGTGTGTGTGTGTGTGTGTGTGTGTGTGTGTGCTCGTCAATAGACACTGTGCCCCTTCCCTCCTCCTCTCACCTCTCACACACACATTCTAACAGAAACACTGCTCTGTCGCGATTCTTTTCAAAAGTCTAGGTTAATTTCTTCTATTTTACAGCAGTGATTCCGTTAGTGTGTGCGCTCTTGAGTGTCTGGGAGGTTTCGATGAGGTAGTGTTTCCGGTGATGTGTATGTGTGAAAGTTGTCCCACACAGCTCAAATAAGAGAGGAGGAAGGGTTACTGTGTAAGACGAGAAGAGGAAGAGGGGAGTCATTCCTCCTCTGCTCTTACTTTTAGTTTCCCACACACACACACACACACACAAACACACACACACACACACACACACACACACACACACACACACACACACACACACACACACACACACACAATGCGTGAGCGCACAACAATAAGACTAATAACAATAAGACTAACAACAATAATCTGAGTTTCCATTATTTCTTATTGGGAGATTCACTTTGATTTACAAGTGTTTTGAAATACGAGCATGCTTCCAGAACGAATTATGCGATGTTAATTTATGTTAAGGAAAATATGCGTCCATATTATTATTTTGATATGTTGTATTAGGACTTACAGGGACAGTAAAGTGAATCTGTGAGATTATGTTGTGACTGATTTTTTTTAGCCCAGAATTTACTTAGACTTAAGGAAATTTTCAGCAAAATTTGCTACAGTGTATTTTCTTTGAGAATGAGCAAGGCAGGCTACACTTTGCTCCTCACGCTCATCAACCCTTGGGTTTCCCTTGACCTGGCACTGGTTCACAGGCTGTCTGCATGAACTGCCATTTTGGTAATGCTCAGAAACCTGTCATCTTGCATCACAATTTGGCCCTTGTTCGAGTCACTCAAATCCTTATGCTTGTCCATCTTTTACCTGCTTCCAACGCATCAACTTCAAGAAATGACTGTTCACCTGCTGTCTATTATATCCCACCCATTGCCAGGTGTGAATGAAAAGATCTAATCAATGGTATTCACTTCACTTCTCGGGAAGTGTAATGTTATGGATGAGAGTTTATACTTGGCACTTCTGGGTTCAGTATGGCCTTTTTGAGGCAATTGATAAAAAAAAAAAATCCATATCCATCCTTACCATGTTGTGTGCGCACCATATGCCCTTGCAATCCAGCACATATAGTCTGGTATATTATAATAAGGTATTTAACTGGTTTCATACACACAACATCATGCTTTAAAAAGACCAATAATAGGCTCTGAATGTGCAAGTGTGTGTGCCTCATTGTAATTTCTCTCCTCTGTACCATGTGGGTTAGGGTATTAAATGACTTGTTCATTTATGGAACTAAATTGCATTTGATTGACTAGATTCTGACAAGATGCCCTTATAGCAAAATGAGTGAAGTCATTTGCTCTGATTACTTTTGGGAAACCGGATATTGCAGCGAATTATCCCTTGCCATTGGCCTCATCATTTAACATGTAAGGAAATCTAATGTACCAACGTGTCAATTTAATTATGACAACCAATACAGCTGGCATGTCGGTGCCTAAGGGTGGCTGGGCTTCCCCCCACCCAATAGCTATTTTAAATTTTGAAGCCAGGAAACCATATGTATAAGGTACCTACGTATAAGGGGTTAGGTTTAGCACATTGGTCCTTTAAATCTGGAACCAACTCGGCTCATAGTTCCAAGAATTTTTTTTTTAAATCTCAATTTGGCTCAATAGTCATTATAGCAATGCTTGTGGCATCTAAAAACATGTTCTTGCCTTATTGTTCTGTTTGCATGGTATTCTAACAATAACAAAAATATCTTTGTGCCACAGACATTTTATAATTTTTTAACCTAATGATGTTAGCTTGATTCTTCTAAAATATGGAAGGATGAAGCTAAACTGTCAACTTCAAGGAAGGATTTGGTTGGGGAAAATTATGAATGATGGTCACTGGAGATCATGGGTGTAGTTGATTTGTTCAGTTGGTTTCCGTAGTTACAGTATATAAACCCCTCATGAAACTGGCCGGCGGGTCCAGAATGACAAAGGGTATAATGGACAATTCCATGAGTGGAGTTAGTATACCAACAACGCCACATAGACAGGAAAAGAGATTATAGAAATAGTTAAAAACTAAAAATAAGATGATCAGCTTTAATGTAATCAGATTATTTCAGGATGAAGCCCACATACAGTACATATCTGTAGTCTTTCTGTAGCGGGCCTCTCTGCCTAACTTATTAATACAAAGAAATACAATTTTTTGTAAGATTGTGTATCTTACGCCTTGTTTATGCTCAGTTGTAATTTTGTTGTCAGCCAAATACACTTCCTGTTCATAATTGGAAAGTGAAATCACAGATGTAATCAAAAAAGTAAATCAGATAAAGATAAATTTTTGTCTTAAAATACTCCAGCATGTTACAATTTACTTATACCACTTAAGTGCTGTTGTTTTGGATTTCATATTTAAAATGACGAGCAAGTACCTTATTAGTAAATTATTTTAAAGTAGATTATGGAATAATGCACATTTCACTTATGGTGCACATTAAACGTCTAAGTACTGCAAAAGTTTCAATAAATTCTGTCCAGCGGTCAATTTGAGACTGGCTTTGGGTCCTTTATGGCATTTACTGTATGTATAAAACTTAAAGATATCATTGAAAGAGCAAGTTCTGACCAATGTACAGACAACCCTTTCTTTTATTTATATGTGAATAGGAATATCAGAAAGAGAATTTTAAACGTGGCTGTTATGTAAAGCTGTCCTAAGGGTGAATAATACTAATTGAAAAAAATCCTCAACAAAACAGAGTTCACAGTCCAATACAGTGGAAAGCAGCTCTGAGACAAAATGGCATCCAGGATTCCCCTCGCGGTTTAAAGGCGCACAGACAACCCTGTTACATTTGTGTGAGATGTATTTTCTTAGGCATGATTACAGTTTTTGGGCACATGATGGCAGGGTGGGGAAAGGGGATCGATTTAGCTAAGTGGCTTGGTATGCTTTACATTGTATATTTGTGTCAAAGGCATATAAGACTCATTTTCCAGACTTAAGAACAAATCCGACTTATGAACGTGCTGCCGGGATGGAACTTGGGCTGATGGCTTGCATGAATTAACATTATCATGTTATTTTTGAGGTTGCAATCATGTTTATTTAAAAAGGATGAGTAGGATGAAATATAATTTCTTTGCCAAAATTCCCCCCCCCCATCCCTCATTAAGGCTACTACCCCTCAGTCACAAGGGCCGAAGACTATCATGTGTTTCCTCCGAACAACATGACGCCAGCCAACCGCATATTTTTCAAACTGCTCACGCACCGTTGCAGATGCTCGTAATTGGCTGTAGAGACAATCCAACACTGAGACACTGAAGAGACACTGTAGGCAGTGTGATTAACGTGGGAGCACTAAGTACCTCATATCCCTTCCTTCTGAGAGAGCTCGGCCAATCAGCTCTCTCTAGACCTCTGGCTGCGTGAGGTTACAGCATCACCTGGGAATCGAACTGGCGATCTCCGGATGATAGGACGAGCGCTTTACCACTGTGCCACTCGGAGGTCTAAGGAAGATTTTCTTTAAACATAATTAAGCACAGGGAAAAAGTTAATGAGCAGGGTGTCTCAAATCTCCAGGGCAGGCAATGCGTAACTCTCCACTATCCTGCTGTGATCAGCTGCCTATAACAGACCAGCCGCACATCAGTATGGTGAGTAGTGGGTCTTGGGTACTAAACTGATGACTGTATACACATCCAGAATCTGATCATGCTAGAAACTATCCCACATGAGGAATGCCACAGAGGTAGGGCCAATGTCAGACTTCAATCGCCTCTTCTGGTTCCTCATCTTCAGCCTCCTTCAGCAGCAACGATCCCTCGGTTCGGACATCCGCTGCAATCTTCAGAAGCCATGGCCTGCACTCTCTGCACCCTCCTCCCTAACTCTCACCTCATTCCTTTTTTTTACAGTAAATAAAAAAGGGACATTTCTTCATAGTCTCTCGGTGTTTGTATTTGCTATGCCTTGCTCAAGGCTTTAAAGAATTACATACAGCTTTTGCTATAAGCAGAAATATAATGAAAAAAATAAAAAATCCCAAACCCAAACTATTATGCATTTAATTTCTTTCTAATGCAAAAATGTGAAACATACTATTCTTATTTGCCTCTGAAGGTTATGTCAATGTAACAACAATAACTTTCCATTCTCTTTCACTTTATCACTTAAGGCAGCAAATTCACAAAAGATGATTTATGATGTATAAGCTCATGCATATTCAAGTCCTCCTCACACACTGCTATGGGACTATGGAGAAATGACATCCTGGGGGAGGGAAGCTGGTACAGCCAGCTGGTGGACATTTTCTCCTCCATATATACTATGGATTCCAAGCACAATGCTATAAATATGGTCTATTGTCTTTCAGTCCTGTGGGATTGACTGTCTTTTTCATTTTTCTTTCCATTTTTAGCTACAGTCCAGAATGGTTGTCAATGCACACAGGAAGACTAGATTCTGCATGTGGAACATGAAGTCAGTGCTAGTTGTTGGGTTATTAATATCACCAAAAAAATAAAAGTTTAATGTGTTCCAGTTTTCTGTGCTTTTCATGTTTGCAGCGTTCACATGAGAACTTTATAGTCTCAGATAACAATAAATAACAGTAAATAACAGATCTTATTTACTGTAAGTAAAAGAAATAGTGTTGTTCACAATGACATGGGAGATAATGTTTAAATTACATTATTTTTTAAAAAATTTTTTTTTCTTCTTCTTTTTCTTATTGGACCAATGAGCAAAAGGAGAAAATAAAATCTGAAGGCGGTACACAAAAACAAAACATTTTAAACCAGGGACTATTAACATAATTGTGTAAATCATACAATCTTGGTTAACCTTTCTCTCACCATATCTTGATTTACAAATTTGCTTTAATTGCTTTCCCATGACCACTTTTGGCTCATTTAATTTTATGCAGTGTGAAACCAGACCAAACTATAAAAACTAAATAAGACTTTTTTTCTGGGAACAAATAGACCAGTAAGGAATAAATGCAAAATATGATACAGATGTTGGAGGCGATTATGAACTAAAGGGTGAATGAATACCTATTTATTTTATTTCCTTTTTGTGATGATCACATTTGTGAAAGTTTTCTACTATGACTTGAGATCAAATGCACATGTTTTTGTAACATGTTTAAAATATTTCAATTGTGGCATTTAAAAAAATGGTAAAAAGGGTGTTTTTCACTTATTTTACACAAAAAGGGAATATAGAATGGCAATTTATTCCAGTCTATTTTTATGAGACGTGTAGATTCGAAGGTTTAAAAGGTATAGATTGTCTTTAGGTACCACTTGCCATACAATATCACAGATATAATCTGTGATTTATTAGATTGAAATATGAAATGACCCTTAGTCCTCCTTTCTAATCTGACACACTGTCACACACTGCACTCTCTGACTTTGTATATATTTAATATTAATTCTTCCTTTTCGTGTTAAATGTGTGGTAGACCTTATGACAGCTCCTGTTCCTATCTTAGTCCCTCTGGTCATTCATCTTTCATGGTAGATTAAGCCGTATTAGACGCAAACTCTCAGTGTGCATAATCCTTGCCCACTGAGGCTTTGATTGTTCTACTTTTAGGAATCATCCATCTAGGCACAGCATAACGACCTCACTCCCACCAATAGACACTTCTCTCTATTATCACACCAGAACCCACCCACATAGAACTGTACCTTTCAAATACTTTCAATTCACCCAAATCACGTTTTTTACCCTGTAAGCTCAGGAGAAAATGGACTGTTGCCATAACAACCCAACACTTAGCAGAGCAAATCTTGTTTTATATTGAATCATGTTTGTGATGGACAGACTGCTGGGGATCAATCGTTTTTCCTAGTTATAGATCTGCTTCACATATTGTCCTCCTACCTGTATGTACTTTTCTCTCAGATGTATTGTATGTGAAAGAAATGCTGATTTCTAATGTATTTTTTTTGCTACATTAAATTTATTAAATGTAAATAGGTGACTATGTTAATTGTGTTTTCAATAATATTTTTTGTTAAAATTAAGAATGATTGAACACATGATTGGCGGATTATCAACTTTTTTCTGGTTACTACATTTCTGGTTGTAGGTAAGATAAAAGGTAGAAGAAAATTGGAAAGCCTGGTGGAAAAACCAGATACTGGGAGAACTTGTGAAACTTCTCATAGTGAGGGCAGGTTATACTTACCCTAGCAGTACTTTTAAAATTTCTTTTGGCAAGTGATCTTTTGTAGAATAATGGTTGTAATTGTATTTTTATTTATTTATTTATTTTTTTATATTCTAAATTACCCACACCTTATTAACCCAATAGCATCATAAAACCCAAAGCATGTTTTTTATTTATTTTATTTTTTATAACTACACTTTAATGAATGTATACAGGTTTCAGGATTGCATGCCATATCCTTGGTGTATAGCACAATCTAGGGAATATGATAGGAAAATATTTTCATTTTAACAAACTATATAAACATGACTAAGCAAAAAACATTCATATAGGCAAATGAATGCCATAGACATATGTTGTTATTTGTTTCCAGATGTTTCTGTGACCAACAAATAAGAATAAGAGCATTTTGTAAGTTCTACTTTTCCAGTTTTCTGGTAAAGGTAAAATGTATGTGTTTTGTAAAAGTAATAACTTTTTTTGACATGACATATCCAAAAACCCTAACACACAGTTCAATTCAATTCACTTTTATTTGTATTAAATTGACTTTTATTAAATATGTATGAAATGTGAGCATAGGTGTATAAATCAAAATGATCAGATCGTTCCTGATGAGCAAGCCAGATAACATATAGCAGGAATTGTTGTGCAGTCATATTGTGTTAGGAGGCTGGAAGTTCAATATAACAGTTGATATAACAGGTAATCTTTAAGTTAATATGGAGTACAGTTTGTTATTGGAGACTCAGGTAGGAAATTCCAATCCTGAACTATTGAGCGACTGCAGTCACAAGTCCTCAGAAAACAGCTGGCCGAAGCCAGGATTGTCTTCATGGTAAAAGTTGCTACATGCTTCAGAAGCAGACCACATGGAGCACCTTCATGCAACCAGAAGCGGGGCAGCAGGAGGAGTCCAGCAGGTGCAGATGGCAGAAGGGGCCTGGATCACTGCCAGCTCAGGAGCGACATATGTAGCTCAACAGAGTGAGAGAGAGAGAGGGGAAAGAGAAGAGATAACAGTTAGGTATAGTCAAAGTCACATTATGTATAAGGTGAATGTATTATTATTATTTAGTGCAGAGTGCAAGCAGGGACTCCAGCAAGACTAACTAAGGCAGGGAGAGATTTATGGCACATATCTATGCCACATATATGGTGTATAATAATACACTCATTTTCAATACTGTGTGCTGAGACCAATCAGTGATTAGGTTATTAAAATATTTTAATCAGTGTCAAATTAGTGGGAGCCAATATACTATGGTTAAAGTAAAGCTAAGTAAAAACCTGGCAATAGTGACTGGCAGTTGGATTATGGACTTACTACTTTTTTCCCCCCATCACTAGAACATCCAGTTACATTAGTCTAACCTAGAGATGATAAAACTAGTTTCAGGATGAGGATGGTATATCTGTTGTTTCTTCCATCCTGATGAGGCCTACCAACTGTGTTTTTATATCTGGTCTCATCAGTGTCTGAGGAAGGGTCTGTCAATTTCACACATTATAACCATCTACAAGGATGCAGGACAAGGAATCACATTCCCTGAATTTTCTTATTAATACAATTTCCATAAATATCATGCCCAATTAAAAACTGCATTAGGGAATTATTTTTAGAATATGTCTATGCTGGTCTACATTATCAATCTCTCGCTTTTCCCAACTCATGTCATTGCCAACCTTAAGGATAATTAGGTTGTAATTTACATTTTGCTCAGAAAAGAGGCTGGATGACGATTAGCACATTACTGGTGGCACTGTTTTATGGAAAGATGGACAGTTCCTCTGCGGCTGGCTTTGGGCTGTTTTTCAGCTGGTCAGTTTGACTGATGAGGCAGGATTTGTGCCATTTTGCAGAAAGATGACCATCCTAGCCGATATGGAATGACTGCCTGTCACTTTGATAGCTCACTCTCTGATGACAGGGCATTTAAGCAGAAATGAAAGCTTTTAGGATCCCAGAATGGCAGCTTTCCAAAAATGCCATCACAACATGAATACCATCTTAGAACGTGTGAATTTTTAAAAAGGAATATTCAAAATGCATATGGACAGCATCCATATTTGATTAAACCAGTGTTGAAATCCTTTCAACAGTGTTTGAAACACAAATAATTTCCTGTGAAATTGAAAAATAACATTGAATACCAAATGTGTGCAAAATAAAAACAGTTACACTGTCAACAAGGGATTTTGGCAGGTAGAGGAATGTAGCTTTACCTCATTTACATACCCATTTGCCGTGCCACAGACTGAAGAATTACCGACGTCACATTATGTACCCACATCTTTTCTGTCTTGCATTTATAAAAAAGTGTTTTTCTTCAATTATTAGTTTTATATTTAATCATACACAGCCACTGCAAAGCACTCTATGTCAAGGATTTCATTTCAGTTGATGAGAATGTCTAAACCAGTGAGTCATATAATTTCTTGGTATTCCTTTATTGCGTACAGTCCTTGAAAGCAAATTCAAATGCAGTTTCCCTGGTGATCATGACCTTATGGGTAAAATGGCCCATTTTAATTATAACTAACAATATGTCCTGTGCAGAATGTCAGTATTCCACACAAACGCCTCTAAATCGTACTGTAGATCCCTGGACCAAAACATTATAATAATATAAGAAATTCGCAAGTCCTCATTAAGGTTGAAGCAAGTGAAGGGTTTCCGTGTACAATAAAAACCCTTTTTGTTCAGTTTTAAGAGAGAGAAACTTTTGGAAAAGTTGCAAAAAGTATTACAAAATGAGTTTGTGTTTGTTTTATATCAAAATTGTTATGGTCATGAAAATACTACACATCCACAGTTTTGTCAAAATGGATAAATCCAGCAGTTGTTGTTGTGGCAATGTAAATATGCAATTTAATATCAATAATATGTTGGCTGAGCGCCAATAAAATGATAACGTCTCTCATGTTTTTATTGTGTTTTTTTCCTAGTAAGTCATATTTGCAGCAAATTGGAATAAGGAAATTTTTTTAGTTTTGTTGGATATTAATTTTTAATTACAAAGATTGTGTAAAATAATACAAACAATTACCAGCTTCATGCAAGTTTGTTAGTCATCTTATAGGCAAGTTATGGTTTCTGTAGACACTAGTTAGCTACAGACAGAAAGTCAGACACAGCCACAATGCATCAACAGATAGTTGATAGTAGTGCACTTTTTTCTGGCATATTTTCACAAACAATTTTACAGTGCATCATCAGTATTGTAACTGCAAATGGTAGTAAGCATTCTTTTTTCTTGATATCAAACGTTTGCAACATGTCCATCAAATATTTAATTAATTCATGGCAGCCATCGTTCCCCCCCCCCCCCTTTCAAAGAAACAAAACCGTTTTTATAGACAACACAGCTCAACAAAATATCATTAATATGACATTAATTTGCCAATGTTACAGATGTTGAAATACAATGTTGGAGATCCGACTTCAAAACAAAACAATACTAAATTATAGCATTAATTTTTCCCTCAACTGAAATACATCCTTGCTGCTGGTAGTTGTTTTCTTTTCTTCATGCAATTAAGCCTATCTGACTCAAACCACTGCTGAATGTGAACCACTGGTCCTCCAGGGAACCATCTGCTGATTTTAATAAATGCATATATTTTGCTTTAACAAACAAGCACCACAAAATAAAAAAATAAAAAAAACTATGCAATTGCATTTGACTAAACCATTAAATTGGAAGTACTTGGAAGAAAACAGACCAAACTGCTCCTGTTTGTGGACACTGCAAACATATTACACTACAGTATTGCTTCAAATACTTAGCAAAGCTGTGTAGTATAGTGAGGCTGTAGTGCAATGTGACTAAATTGTGACCAATATATCTACTCTTTTTTAAACTTCGTCTCTTGTTGTGCTATCATTAATATTAAGCCATGACGCACTTCACTGTAATATTAAAAAAAGGAAATTAAAAGAAAGATAATTGCATTTTGCAGTGAAACCAATGATGTATTCATTGACATATTTGTGTGTGATTGAGAGCGAGAGAGAGAGAAACTAAATTTGTAATCATATATTGCTAGTACATATGACACAAACTGCACCACATTTTCTCATTTAACATTTTTTCCCCCTTTTTCCTATTCCTAGACTAGTGGCATAGACCCTGGTTGAGCACATACCCTCTTCAGTAATAACACATTCACTTATCTGTGATCACCGAGTCCTGAGGCACCTATTGCTTAAATAAGATAGTGTCTTGCCTTTGAAGCCTTCCCAAGCAGCTTTTACCTCTCAATAAGTCGGCCGTTTGAGACAAGAACTTTTCAATTCAGTTCAATACAATAATAAAAAAAAATGTATAGCACTTTTAACAATGGGCATTGTCACAACGCAGCTTTACATAAAAAAAAGGAAATACATTTGAAAATGTACTGAAAAAAATTATAGGTTATAACTATGATGAACAGGCTGACGATGTTGGAAAAACTTACTGAGATGACAATAGGAAGAAACCTTGAGAGCAACCAGACTCAATGAGGAATCCATTCTCATTGGGTGATATCAGATGGTATGACTAATACCATCATACTAATATGAATAATATAACTAGGAAAGGTGTATACATTAACATAAAGGCCACTTTCTTTGTTGGGTTAACCAAGGTTGAAAAAAAAAAAAACATTCCTAAACTATTGAGTGATTGCAGTCACAAGTGATCACACAAGAATTGCCTGCATCAACCAAGTCCAAGACCATCTTCATAATTAAGTGGAACCATCCTCAGTCACAACACGCATCCCAAACTGAATGTCCTCAGCAGCAGCCAGAGGCTTCCATTTAATGAGAACTCCAAACAATGAATGAACTCCTCATCAACTTGTCTTATTCCTATTATCCTTTAATTTAGCTAAAGTTTTATATAAGATTCTAAGATTATTTTTGTTTCTTTTATAAGAGTGAAGAGATACAGTACGTTAATCTATCAGCATTAACAGTTTTCTCTTTTACATTTAATTAACTGCTTTTAGCCCTCCTGTAGCCTCTACACAAGATGATTTTATAAAACTAATCTTAATAACATTGATATTATCAGGCTGTCTAAATATACATTTTAAATATTTCCTGTCCTTATCCATTTGTGTTAAGAGGCCTGGAAATAAGGCAGAAACACATTGATGCAACTTTGTGCTTTGAAACACCACTTAGGAGATGCCATTATTCAATTCAATTCAATTTTATTTCTATAGCGCTTTTAACAATGGTCATTGTCTCAAAGCAGCTTCACAGAAATGAAAAGAAAATGAAAAGAAGACTTATGGAAATGTATATATGTGTACGAAAAATGTGACTTGATAATGAGATTGTCCCTGATGAGCAAGCCAAGGGTGACGGTGACAGTGGCAAGGAAAAACTCCCTGAGATGGCAATAGGAAGAAACCTTGAGAGGAACCAGACTCAACAGGGAACCCATCCTCATCTGGGTGATAACAGATAACAGAAATTGTATAACATCATGTGTGTTATGCAGATGAAAGTTCGATATAACAGAAGTTA
>QMIH01000790.1:253309-264625 GCA_003987875.1 Clarias batrachus | reverse complement strand
AAACTAGCACACAGTGTTTTTGGTCGTTCTCCGTAACCACTGTTTTGTTGGACACAGGAGTGCGATTCGTGTCCCACGTTTGCGGCGCGCGCGCATGATGTCCAGCCATGTGGACATACCAGGGGGATAAAAGTTGACGGCGTGGATATACTCCTCCGGTGCGAACTTAGTTTGCACAAACCGAGCAGTTAGTCCTGCGTGTTTTAATTTCTTGGGCCCTTTTTTTTTTTTAAAAAAGTTTTTTTCTTCTTCTTCTTCTTCTTCTTCTTCTTCTCCCTGCGTTAATTCGCGGCACGAGCCCGTGTGTCTCTCTCTGTCGTGCAGAGGAATCTCGCGCGTTGATTGTGTGACCTCCGGCTGCCATGGCGACGGACCTGAACCCTGAACCGCAGACGAGCTCGCGAGCTACACCAGCACTGTGGGAGAGTGGCGGTCAAGCCCCACACATCTGACCTGCTGCTGGATGGAGCTCTGAAACTRCGCCAGATTTCYGGAAACTAATGAAGCAAAGGTTTATACTTCACATCTGCTCCCGGTTCTCGCATTCCTACGTGCACGTGCTCCAGTTCGAGTTGTCCCGAGACCGATGGTGACCATAGTATTTATTAAATCTCCGGGCAACATTCCCACACGCATTCACATACTGTGGGCAATTTGGGGAATGACACTTAGCCTAATCTGTATGTCTTGGGAGGAACTGTGGGAGGAAACYGGAGTACCCGGCGGAAACCCACCAAGTTCAGGCAGAACATGCAAACTCCACACACAGACCCCGAGGCGGGAATCGAACCTAGACCCTGGAGGTGCAGGGTGACCGTGCTAACTTACAGTATGATGGCACAGTGGAGGAAAAAAAATCCGGATATTTTATAAAATCGTGATACTTACCGAATCGCAACACTGATTGAATCAGCACCTACTGTAGGTATTGTGATATTGTATCGGGTGCTCCTAATTATTTATTTATTATTTATTAATCTTAATTATTTAATCTTCTTAGTAAATCACAGCTGACAAAGACTTTTTTTAAAAATCTAATTTAACGATGGAGTAATCTGCAGAATACTCGATTAAACAAAAATGATCATTATCTGCAGCCCCAAAATCAACCCCACATAAGATACATCTCAGGAGAATTTACATTGACCGTATAGATTGTGTAATATCCTGCGGCAAAAGAGTCTTAATTATAAAGACACTACAGAAAGCACTCAATCGTTTATCTTCCATTAAAACCAAAATGAAGGTCAAAAACACAATGATGTTTAAAAAGATGCATCAGAGAAACGATGTTTTGTGGATTTTACAGATGTTATTTAGTTCCAAGCCCAGGTAGAGGCTACATGCAGGGTAAYGTGACCTACAGGTACTAATGATCACATTTTCATGGATACACCCCACTCAAAAGGCATATATGATGATAAAAAAAAGAGAATTGTATTGGTTTTTGAGTACATTTTAAAAAATGTGCATGCATTCATTGCAAATACACTTATTGAAGAAATGTATCTGTCTGAATGAATGAGTTATATTTACTACCTGCAGCTTTACTTTATATAAACACACATAAAGTGGAATTCCCCCCCCAAATGGTTCAATACATAGAAACAGGTATATGATTATATTATACAGGAGTTTTAAATATATATAATAGAGTAATCTTATGAAAGAGGAAGTGGTTATCTTTATCTTTATTTCTGTAATTTATTTGCAACTTGTGCCTTTTCTGTTAAGTGATGTGTAGAATTAGATTACATAGCTGTAAATACGATGGTTTTGAGTAACCTGATAGATTAGACCGAACTGGTTATGCCTGCTGTCTAAGCTGAGAGAAATGTCAAACTGCAATGTGCATCACTGATGATATCCAGTATAAATAATAATTTTATTTGAGGAATCATGGAATCTGTTGCCTTTAGCCATTCTCTGTTTTGTTCTCTGTGCATTTAATATTTACACTTGATGACCCTTTAAAAAAAATGTCCAAAAAAAAAAAAAGAACAAAATAAGTCTGCACAGCTTTAACATCTGGAAAAATGTCTTGAAAGTGTCTGGAACCATCATTTTGGAGAAGCAGATTTCACATACAGTGATGTTATTTAACTCGGGTCTATTTTGTGGCAAAGTATAATTAAACTTGCTTTTTGGTTCCTGGTGTAGGGAGCGTTACTACAGTATAACTGCTTCACTCGAAGTGTGGCTAGCATCATAAAAGTTCAATTTTATTCTGAAAGAGCGTGACGTTCACCGCTTATGGTAAGTTTCATTCATTCTCAACAATGAGAATGAGCATTATTTAGACCAACATACAGATGCGTATTGGATTTCAGTACAATCGGCGTTTGAAACTCACAAATGAAAAACAATAGTTTATATATTTTTACACTTTAGGCCTGCATCATGGTTGGTCATTAACTCCACATTCCTTTTTTAAATAACAAACAGACTTGGCGTTGACTTGAGTGTTGCTTAAGTGGATTCTGAGTCATACAGTTCTCTTTTAAAAACTACCCCCCAAAATGTTTTATTGCTTAGAATGATGTGATTTTCCACGCACACACGCGCGCACACACACACACACACAGGACTTCCCACCTGTCACCAAACACAGGCAGGCCGAGTTGCTTTCTTTAGTGACCGGAGCAGTAATGCGTCACTCTGCGGCTTGTTTCCAGCTGCTGGGTTTGTATAAACAGACCAGTGCCTTCTGTCAGGCTGGGCCAGTTTGTTCAGTTTTCCCACCTGATATAAACCCCTGAATTCCACCATTGTCCATGCTGGTTTATTGGACTCAAACAGTGTCACCTCTGTGTGTGGCCACCTGGCTGGTTAAACATTTGTCCACGGATTTGGGATGTTTGCAAGCCACGCTTGCCTTTTCCTTAGTTAAAGTGTACTCTGACACGGATTGTGCAGGTATTGTGGTCTGTATGTGGAGTTTATGGTTTAATGAGCAGTGACCTTTGTCCTAATGTGCTCAATGTTCAGATTGCCAGAGACGTTATAAACGATTTGATGTGGAAAAGATAATTTCTCTTGTTAAATTATAGCCCCAAATCTAAAAATAAAGTGTAAACATTTGGGGGCCAGTCATTTATAGAAAACAATGTCTTCAGCTGTAGTCTCTGTGTCTGTGTGTGTGTGTTTGTATGTGTGTGTGAGAGGGATAGATAAAGCAGGGTTACTGGACTTATTGTTTTACATGGAAATCTTTTAATCTGCAAAAAAAAGTTATGTCTTTTCCTTTCCTTTTGTTTGATTATAGAGACAGTATTTATATATTTTAGTGACTTGACCTGTCTCTCATCTTTAAGCGCATTAAAATGATGCTGTTTTCACGTTAAGCATTTGTTAAAAAATGTTATCCCCTGGTTCATGCCTGTCTCTTAAGGAAAAGCATAAAATCTCTGTGCTCAAAGGTCAGGATAGTCCCAGAACACGCGTCTCTGTCAGCGTGACCCTGGGCCCGACAGGGTCGGCCGCTGCGGCTGCCTCCTGCAGGTGTCCCCTCACAGACCTGGTCATTAGCTGCTCTGGCATGAATGATGGCAGCAGGGGAAAGAGCAACAGGGCGGGGGAGCATTGAAACCACAAACCTCAGCGTCTTCCTGTTGGTCTATTTCTCTGCACACGATCTCCTCCTTAGACCTAAAGTATGTACACTCCTTATTTTATAGCATCAGTTAGGTCTCTGGGGTAGTTGTCATATTCCGGAAATGACCGATGTCTCATTTCAGGATGCTGAGTCTCGAGTATTGAGTTAATTTTGGCCTGAAGCTGGTCTGTGCATTACTAAAGGATCAGATGTGAKGAGTCTAATCCGCTGCTTTATTTGTCACCTGTGCCATGAATGGTTAGAACATTGTTTCACTGTACATTGGTTTGGTTGGAATATCCGTTTTCATCATATAATATATTATTGAGCATTTTAAAGAGTTAATATTCTTCTTCTTCTTAATAATAATAATAATAATTATAATAATTATAAATATTATTATTAATAAATCTATTTTTGATGATGATGATGATGATAATAATAATAACAATAATAATAATAATAATACTCACAATATCCCCAACACATTTTTATCTATTTTTTTTCTGGCCAGTTTCTTTGTCTGTCTTTTATTTGCTTTAAAGAAAGAGATATTTTTATAACACTGAAATYAGGTCTGTCCCCAGCTGAAACAGAGCTGCTCAAGCTGAGCTTTTTTTTTTAATTAAGGGCAGCCCACAATCCATATATAGTTTTAGTTTTATAGTTGGGTGGAAGTAGCCAGCTCGTCAGTGGTTTTGCTTCAGTTGCAGTTCACTTGACAGGCAGCAGGGGGCTCTAACAATGACAAGCTGCCCCTTTAAACAGCTACTGCAATTATTATGTAAGGAATTATTAAAGTTGTGAACGGAGGCATTAACTTCTGATCAAGAATCAGACATTGGTATCTTCACTAATGCGTACAGTACAGTAAGGTGCAAAATTATTGGCACCTTTTGGTGAAGATGGCTTAGGAAAAAATCTGTGGTTAATTATCGTAGTTGGACAATCAATAAAATCTATTTAATTAAAGAAAAGATTTATAAGCCAATAAGTATCAAAAAATTTTGAATACAATAGTGTCAGATGTATTGGCACGTCACACTGATGCTCGTCATTTTTATATATATATATCTTTTTAATTTCATAGTCAATTTCACTTTGGTTAAAGATATCCTTTATTACCTACGTTACAGTTCAGCTACACGCTAGAGTAGTGCAGTGAACATGTCGCTTGCATCATCTTTACATAAAGGGAATGATGCAGCAGTTTAGTYCTTTAGCCTGTCCAGCTGTCTCACCTCTACATCTGTACTGTCTGCTCAAACAGATCAGCTTCGTGACGGTCATCCCTTATAACTGACATCACGCAATAACACGAGCCCCTGTCATGATTTCCTCACAAAAATCATTGCAACACAGCTTCGACCAACATTTGAGCATGCTTGCCTGAGTGTTTGGGAATTCTTGTGTGTTTCTGATCCACTGGGGTTTAAGCATTAGCTGTCTCACAGGGCTAATTCGCTTAGTCATCATCAGGAGTTGCATTAACAGAGACTTCTTTTTTTTTTTTTTCCATCATGTACTGAATTTTAAAAGCACTGACAGAAAATCGTGAAGGCCATCAGTCATTTTGACTGACGCAGAATGAGGCTTTCAATCTTGGTGTGTGTGGCGTTTGCTTTTCTCCCTTAAAATAGAACAAAAGCGTCCTAGCAGTGGCTTTAAAAGCACAGCCTTTCTCTGCATGCCCTCATTCAGCACCAGTGGCATAACTGCACACTTTGCTGTTTACACATGTGGTAGCATATATAGTGTAGTACTGTTTCAGTGAGCAACGGCACGCAATCACTGCAGCACAAATCGTTCATGCAAACATCTGGATGTGAGTTTCCACTCATTTTCCATCAATGTGCTCGCGAGGAAAGAAGTTTGTGCTATTTCCGAGGATCAGAATGAGCATATTGGGAGGTGGCACGTACATCTGTAGAGTTTTAGATTCTGACTGCTCAAAGCCACCAGCAGTAAACATGTAAACCGTGGGGTCTGCATTGACTTGATAGGAATGGACGGATTAAACGAATGTACAGTAGKTTGACAACCTCAGAAATGCCAGCAGTGTGTGCGGGGCTAGTTTCTGCTACAGACCCCCCAACTACACCACTGTTTCTCCAGATAGTTATTCATTATAGTATTAAAATGCCACCGTTTCCATCTTGCCCTGATTCTCATCAGTAGAGCTGTGTGATTGAACCGATTATGCAATTGAATCTGTAATTATTTATAATTTGTTGATTCAATTAATGAAATCAGTTCTCAATTTAGAATCTATTCACGCTTTTTTTTTTTTTTTTTAATACCACAGTCTCTGCAGAAAATCTTCTATGCTTTGTGAGAGTATTGCTTTTTCTTCGATCTTAAATTCATAAGCGGTTTATGCAATAACACCACCTACTGGACTGGAGTCTGATGCAAAGGATTAGAAGAAAAAAAAAAAAAGATATATGGCCTTTAATAAATCAACAAGACGGGTGGTACAGCATTTCARTGTWTATTAGGTAGGTATGGGTATCTCCAGTCACCTAGCTCCTAGCTATTATATAGAAACGGTGATGTTTCTCTGCCTCAGATGCCGCCAAAGTCTCAAAACTGAACTTGACCATGAGTGCACAGATGCGAGCRCACGGACCCATGCCGCTTCTGATGCGGACACACGGGGCTTCTAGTGCGCACACGYTCGTGGTGCCTTGAGAGCTTTTGGTTTAACTGTGTGTAATGACTAGGTTTTTTAGTCTAATGCAGAGTTTGGAGTGAAGGACTGAGTGGAGACTTTAAGCACGCACGTTGATTTTTGATAACGTAACAACGTAAAAATGTGTTGCACCGATTGGAAGCTGGCGCGGTCGGCCCTGAATCGATTATTTCTGAAGCTGCTCTCCTAATCATTAGTCATGGCTGATCCCCATTATAAATGTAAAAATAAAAAGTCTTGATTTTGGAGTCAGTGTGGGGATACATGATAACATAACTAATTAAATATGCGCACCAGATGGTCACCTGTGGCAACCCCTAATGGGAGCAACCAATCGAAGGGAAGAAAAGAACCATGAACAGTATCGCTCTTTCATTCCAGTATCAAACCAGTGTTCAGACTGGCAGTGTCAGTGAGAGGTCGTAATTGTGAATTTTTACGACCCTGTCGGATGATCACTTTCAGCACTGCGAATTCTGGTCATTATTATGAACATGGAACCGAACGAGCATCACCAGTAGCTTAGAACCACAGAGAAATTCCAGCACAGGAGCCGGGCATCGGATTCATCATTCAGCTCTGTGGGTCCCATTTAACCTTCATGCTCTTCCTGTCTTTTCTGCTCTTTGTTTTGGTTTTATTTCCGGTATAAATGGATGTAGCCTTTATCGCATTTGGTGTTGGTGACCAGGGGTTTGTGATTTCAACTCCAAAAAACACCCTGAGCCTGTTCAGCCCCGTGCTTGCGGTCTGTTGCGAATTCTACTCGTCGGATAAAAGAATCTGCCAGATGAATAAAAGTCTTCATTTGTTCAGTTCCCTCTGTTTCCTTTTGGTTTAATAATCCTGAACTCCTTCCATATGACAGATCTTCATTGCTTTTTATAGACATCATGTGATGCTCTGACATTTTAAAAACACATATCAGAAGTTCGACTGAAACCGAGCGCTCTTAGAAGGCTGGTGAACGTCTGTAACCTTAAAGGTCATGAACTTGCTAATGAATGGACGAATGTAGCGCATGCTCGCATCGCTCGTTCCCTTTCTTGTTTTCTGTGCATCAATCTTTTGGTTCCGTTCTTCCTCATCACTTCTCCCTTTCTTTTTCTCAGATCAATAAAGGCATTAAAAGGTTACACTGGGTCGAGACATCAAGCAGAGCTTGCTAACTCAATCCTTCAGCACTTTTCTTGCTCCTCCTGTGCTTGGATCCGCGCAGCTCGGCCCGCTGTAGCTGTGGCCATTAGGAGCACTTTCCCAGGCTTCCAGTATGTTCGTGATGTTGTCATTAGTGCGATGTATAGTCTGGTTTGGAAAGAGACAGAAGCATATTAAATAGGCATTAGATCTTTCTCGGTACAAACCAACACTCGGCAGTCTTAAACAAACTAATGCACAGCAGTCAGACGGGATCCGGCGACGCGAAAAGGAAACATTATTTCATTATTTATGACTAAGCCAGACTGTGCACAGAGGGGAAAATGGAGTTGGATCAGGAATGTTTTGCGGATGTTTTGTTCCCGGGTTGCTCGATCTGATACGTTTCCAATTGGTCAGGGATTGTATGAATAATAGATGACCTCTTTTTAATATACTGCCTTTCAAATGACTATCCAAGAACTTGGTAGGAACATTACAGACTCTCTAGCAGAATTTCCATCCCTCTTTTTATTAATCAACCATGACTCGGTGAACATCTTGCAGTTCCTTTGTACCGAAGGGTTAAATGAAGCCCAGCCAAAAATAGGATCTGTATTTAAAGTCGATCCGTGCTTGTGGATCCTCGGTTTTGGAGTTGTTTGAATTCAGTAAGTCACTGTGCCATAGACGGTCTGTAATTAAAACCATCTGGGTAGCGGCCAATTATTTCAGTATACTGTAAATCTTTTGCTCGTGTGCATGCGCACGTGCGTGCGTGTGCGTGTGTGTGTGTGTGTGTTTGCCCTACAGCTACGGCCTTCACTTTGTAGCCACTTTTTATTATCTTTCCTAATCTATATTCCAACACTGCCTCATTGGAAATGAGTTTGCTTATGGATTGATGAAACCATTATAAAGATAAAAACAAATTCTTTTTGCCAGATTACTTTTCTGTAGTGCTTAAGTTCTTCTGGTGTCCTTGTACAAGCTGTAACTGTAACAAATTCACAAACAGTTCTAACTGCTAGAGTACCACACGTACTGTAAAAACTAGGATGGCAAATTTGGCACATTCTTCTTATCCGGAAGTTGACGATCAGCAATTGATGAATTAATTATTAATGGTAGCAGGACACACATTTATAGCTGCACAGTCCCAATAGATTAGTAAATTAATAAATGAATGAAAGCCAAACAGTTTAAACAAACAGAATATTAAATGAACAGTAATGACCAATGGTGAAATGGACTACAGTTGACCCCGTTATTGGTCCAGATCCCTCCCCCCCCCCTCCCCCCTGTGGTTTGGCACGCATGTGACTTGTGGGTTAATTGCACAATACAGTTTCACTGCCACTGTATGAAGTTATTTATTTGGACTTTTACATATTTCGGTATCATTGAGCAAAAACTTGTTTAAGTTTGATTCAGTAGTTTAATCTGATTTGTTTCACAGCTGTATTTCTTACAGGTTTTAAAGTATTAAAACTACTAAAAGTAAGTAATGAACAGTGAAATGCTGTGCAACTTGTGTTGTTAATTGTATGAGACGTGACATTTAAACGAGGTCATAATCTTATTATTCCTGCCGATTTTCTGCTCCACACACCAGGCCTGTAGATGGGGGTATTGCACAAACTGCTCTTAAATCTAAAAGAAGAAGAGGAAATACACTTGCAAAATGTGTAAAAGTGAAGTGCTTGGCATTTTTTGCAGAGACCGCGGTATATATTTTTAAGGAACTTGTGAATTTTAGAGACTTTTTTACGATTTAAAAGTTTAATTAAACAGTTCAAAAGCGGTGAAATTGATTCTGATTCCAAAACTGACCCAATGATTGAATTAATTGAATCGATCATCAAAAGATTTATTAAATCGCATATTAAATTAAATCACTGCTTAAGCATGAAGTATATTTTGCTCGCTCAAATTCTGTCTCACTCATGCTTGCTTACAATGTGCGCCAGAATTGCCTGATCACAAGGTAAAAAAAACAACAACCAGCAGCTATATAATACATGTACTAGTGCTCATACTGTGGTCATCTATTCATGCACATGGCCTATTTCAGTAAAAAAAAAAAAAAAAGGTTATATTTATTCTGGCTGCTCCGGAATAGTTATATTTATTCTGGCGAACCCTGAATACAGGATAAAGCGGTATAGTGAGTTGAGTGAGTATTACGAAGTAATACTATCAAAAGTACCAAATTTAGTACCAAAAGTTTCAAGATTTAGCTCTGTTTACATGAGATTCCTTTATTTATGTACCTTTACACATGATCACCTTTAAAAGAGTCCCCTTGTCCAGCAATACTCCCAGAATTCCTGCCACTTCTGGGGGGAAAAAAAAAACTTGCACCTTTTTCGATTCGTGCTGGATTTCTACAACGGTGTCAAAACCATGAACTGTGAGCTGCATCTTCATCTTCGTGAAGAGGTGACGGAATGCATTGTTGTTGTGGAGCATCCAGTTTTTCGKACGTCACAGATCCAGTTGTGTTCGCCATATGTCCTCTCTCAGATGCCTTAAAACCTGGCCGTAGAATTTGCTATGTCCGGTGTCTTTGTGGCAGATTTGCCCAGTTTTTCACCGAATTTCATGTTCGCTCTTTGTTCTAACTTGCAGTTCAGGATGAAATCGCAGACTTGGTTGCGCATGGGGTCAGATTAGCACCAGCAGYACAGCTCCTGATGTGCACACGACGATGTCTTTTGGCACACCGACTTACAGTATGAATGTCGGTGCTCCCTGTGACTGTGCATCCGTGTGCTGCCATCTGTTGGCGTGTTGAACTAATCTGAAACTTTTTGATACMACCTCGTATTGTCCTAAACAAGCATTATTGGATGATGGATTTTAAATTGGTTGATTTCTTAATGTCAATCAATCGGTTAATGAGTTGTCGTTAACATTCCTAAAAAAAAAAAAAAATTAGGTGGGTTAAGCAAATTATTTTATGTGTGTGGTGCAAAACATTGTTTACACCAAAAATGTACTCGTTAGCATTAATTATGGAATAATTAGAACAAAAGTAAAGGAATAAAAAAGAACAAACTGTAACGCTTGTTCTGCGGCTTGGCCCTGAGCGATCCCCCTTGTTCACAAGAATACAGCAAACAAAAACAACTTTCAAAGCTTAAAACAAACAGCAAAACACAATAGCCCTCAGTCTCGTCTCGTCTAGGAGGTTTGCCATAGGTGTTTTTGGGAACGAGCTGTCTGACTCCAGACAATGTTCATTTCAACTTTGTGCATTACCACAGAATTTGAAAAGAACATGTGCTGGATCGAGTTTCTATCCACAAAAAAACAAAAAACAAGACAAAACAAGTGTTTATGTCTGCTACACAAAAGGCTTTGTGATGAACAAGAGCAGGCGAGTTTTTCTGTGTACTGCATGTTTCCATGGAATTCTGCGTTGTGACACGGCCTGATGCATAATGTCTGTGACCAGACGGACAGACAGACTTAAATATGGCTTGTGGGACAAAAAAAGGTTCCTTTATCTTTAGTTGAAAACTTCTTCTAGAAAATACAGTTCTGCGCGGAAGCCTTGAACTCCCCTTATTTATTCATATTACATTAAATGACGGTATGTAGATTAGATTAAATTAAAGCAGTTGGAACAAATGTTTTACTGTGATGAACTGCAAAGTGCCGAAYGATGCAAGCTAAAAATGGGTTGTTTATGGAACAACCTCAGGAGCCTCACCTTCTTGTCTGTTCCAACCACTCAGCATCACCGGTATACTGATCACTGGCCTGCACCGGTTTCTCACTGATTCGTGCCTTTTGSTTAGATGTTTTTCAATATTACACTGATTTCATAAGTCACTGTGCGGCTTAAAAAACTGAAAACATTTCGTTGAAACTGGTCAGGTACAGG
>QMIH01000790.1:219057-230223 GCA_003987875.1 Clarias batrachus | reverse complement strand
TTTTTTTTTTACACAGACATAATTAAACTTTTGTGCAGCGAATGGAAAAGAGGAAAGAGTGTTGGAGGGCGACAGTGTGGTGGAAGGTAGCAGATGGAAAGGAAGCGAGTGGTTAAAGGGGGAGGAAAGGAGGGATGAGGAGAACAGGGAGAACTCTGTGGTCGTATTCCCATGTTAATTTTTTTCTGTCATTACTGCTCCGAGACAGCACGCCCATTGTTACACCATACACAAAAACAAACGGTGTTTGTTTTTTAAGTTTAGAAAGTGGTTTAGTAATAAAAATGTGAGGATGGACTATTTAAAATGTAAGGTTCTTCTTAATGACTAATAATTAATAGTCACTTCTATTTAATTAACACGGACAGTGTGGGAAAACACAAGCGAASAGGAAAATTATACAGTAGTGGGCAGACAGTGGAGCTGAGAAGAAATAAAATGCCTTGTTTAAAAGTCAGTGCACATGAGAGTGCATGAGGGAAAGGGTGCATGAGAAAAGTCGTGTTTGAGGCTTGAGCAAAAACTAGGAACACCGTGATGTTAGCTGAGGTTTCACTCACTCATTTTGTTTGTTTATGTATTTTCTTTTATTTCGTTGCTTACCAAATGCACTTGTGAATATATTATGGTAAAAAAAAAAGTTATTGTTGCCATCAAGTCCAACCTTGTGTGTTCAAAGATTGTGATGAATTATTTTTGCAGGTAAAGATGAGAGTGTGCACTATGTACAGTTGGTAAACAAAAAGCAATGCAAGAATCAGTCAAGTAATTCCTATAAAATAAAGAAAAAAAAACATTACTGTTGCACATTTTTTGGTATTTTGGAAACAAAACCAATTCCACTGGGCGCATCAGTTCCAGAGTCTGTCCATTATACTGTGAAATGTGAACTGTGAAAACAGTTTTATTGTTGCTGTTCGGTGTTCTATTTGAGAATTTTTTTGTTGTTGTTGTTTGTTTGTTTGTTTGTTTGTTTGTTTTGTTTATGGAAACAAATGACACTTGTACTCACTCAGGCTCTCTCTCTCGCTCGCGCGCGGGTGTACTCCTTGCTCACCTGGGTTGCCAGATCGCACTGAAATTCCACCTAGGCAGTAGTGAGAACTCTATTTTGTAGATAGTATTGATACTAGAACTCATATTATAGTTTGATTATTTGTGCACAATTGTTTTCTTTCAGTAACATTCGCCCAAACTGTTATTTCATGCTGGAGAGAAGTATTAAAGTAGTAATTGAATGCAAAACCAGCCACAACAAACAGGCAATCAGATCCTGAACCAAGGTAAACTCTGACTGATTGATTTGTTTTATGGCTGTTTCAGACTGGAAAGGAAACAGCCGATCATATTGAACCTGCCTCCGGGCTCTGATTGGCTGGTTTTCTTCCACATTTGTTACACTCAATCAAGCACATTGTTTTAATTCTTTTTTAACATTGTTTTTTTGATCAGCGTTATGGCTATGTTTTCATTTAAAATAGTTTTAAGGCAGAAGGTCAGTACAAGTTAATGTAGTTTTCCTTTAACACCGTAGGTAAAGCTCATTATTGTAAGTGTTTATGTTTTATATGTAATAAATAAAAACGAGTAGCAGTCTCTTTTTTTTTCTCATTAAAATATAAAAAAATGCGGCATTTACTCCAGCCTACAATGTAAATTTAAACCTGTCTGAATAGTGTGCTAAACCTGAGCACTGGATCGTGTTGTAGTTGTGCACGTCCTACCAAAGCATTTTAATCTAGAAAACCCAAATGAACAAGGGAGTTACATGCATTGACATTCGTTTTTTTTTTTTCTTCTATACTTTCAATCTGGTTACTTTAATGCAAACGCTTTACAGCTTGAAACTTCACACTGTCATTAAAAAAAAAAGCTTGTGTAAGGCATCTTTAGGTGAGCATTAATTTTACGTCCTCAAGCTCTTAAAATGAACCCCTGTGGTTTTATTATTGGCTTTTTTCCTTTGAAAAATTGTCATAGTGAGCCAGTGTACGAAGGGGGAAAAGCCTCTGCTGCGTTGATGTTCTKTGTGATCCAGTAACTTCTAAACCATTGTGCATGTGTATGTAAGGACGTGTGGCATACTGTATAATAAACTAGCAGCTCGGGATGAACTGCATAATCATTCCAATTTATCACAATTTGAGGAAAAAAAAAATGTTAGAATATGTTAGTGTTTTATAGATTAGTCAAATCTCGTAGGAAAAAAAGTTTAATCATAGTAGAATAATATTAAATATTGATAAACTATGTCTGTGTGTCTCAGGTGTGTGTGGCAGCCAGGTGGTGGTGCCCCCCAAGGTGAGCGGCGTCCTGGGGAAGAACGTGACTCTGAGCTGCAGGATTCAGGTGGACTCGAACCTGAGTCTTACGCAGAGCTCGTGGGAGAGGCGTCTGCCGACCGGCTGGGTCACAGTGGCCGTCTACAACCCCACGTTTGGGATCTCCATTCAGCCTGAGTACCAACACCGCCTGTCCTTCCGCATGCCCTCCACCTACGATGCCTCCATCGTGCTGGAGAATGTGGGTTTCTCAGATGTCGGTGACTACACCTGTAAAGTGGCAACCTTTCCTTTGGGTAACACACAAGCCTCCACCACCCTCAGCGTCCTCGGTGAGTTTGGGTTAATAACCTGATCCCTAAAACGTACGCCGATAATAAAAAGCCTAAAGTGCATGTGGACGTACTGACAGCTGGAATTAAAACTTTAAACGGTGCCTTTTAGAATTCAATGAAATCTCACCTGACTTTGTATTATGTCATTTGTACATTGGCCTCATTATGATTTGTCTATATGTTCGTGTTCGTGGGGTTTGTAACTATTAAAGGAAGGCATATTTCTTGCAGGTATTAACATTATCCCAGTCGCAGTCATCATCAGACTAACATAAACTCCATATAAAGCTGCTTCTTCTGTGCTCAAGGACTGACTTACTGTCGGATGTATTCCAGGCCTGACAAAAGGATTAAGGAGCAAGAGCTTTTGCTCAGTAGACATTACAGCACTGGACTAAAGCACCACTAATGTAGGATAAAAACTGTATGCATGGTGAGACATAAACTAGACCGTGATGTTCGTTCATACCTCGTCTACACCAGAGGCAGCAGTGATCTCGGCTACTCTTTTAAAACAATGTGGTGATGTCACAATGCAGTGCATTTTTTTCATACCACAAAAATACAGATGGCCTGAATGAGCCATAGTTCAGTTTCAATGGATTAAAATATTCACTGTTGTAAAAAAAAAACCAATAATTGCAGGCACTGAATAGTTTAGGACTGAAATTCCCATGAACGGTTTTGTGCCTGAGCCTCCAATAACAAAAGTGGGCTCCATAATAACTTAAACATTCCTCTTTTTGTACTGAAGCTCCTGCCACCTAGCACTCAGTATGACTGCAGACCAATCCCTGCMATCCGAGATCGCCCAAATGAGGATGGGTTCCCTGCTGCGTCTGGTTTCTCTCAGGGTTTCTTCCTATTGCCCCCGCACCCCTCAGCGTACACATCTGGGACAATCCGATCATTTTGGTTTTCTCTCTGTCCTGCGATGGATTGGCACCCTGTCCAGGGTGTACCCTGCCTGGTGCCCCAAGTCCCCTGGGATAGGCTCGAGACCCCTTCGAGYCTGAATACAGGATAACGCGGTATAGACGCTGTATATTTTCTGTCACATTTCAAACTCTATTTCTGTTAAAGCTACGTTGTGACRATTATCACTGTTTAAAGCATTGTACAGTGGAACTTTGAATTGTGGGTAACTTGGTCTGCGAGTGTTTTGCAAGATGAGCGAAGTTTGATTAACTTGATAAACGAGCGAGGTCTTGAAATATGAGTAGTTTGCATGTTCTTTGTCTGCCAAGTGTCGTATGATCACAACCGAGCTAATGTTTCTTCTCTCTCGCGCACGCGCTGTGGGACTGTTGATATACAAGTGTTTTGGATTACAAGTACTCTTCCGGAACTAATTATACTCGCAATCCAAGGCTTTAACTAAATTTCATTGAAATGGATCATTAACACTAGAGCTACACAGATWACAATTTTCTTTGCTGATATTGTTCCAGTTTTCTTCAAGAAATACAGTTGCGCTCATACACGGAAACTTTTGTTTTATGGAAAATTCTATTGTATCTTTATAAAAAAAGATTTTTAAAAAAACAATGACTTTTGATTTAAACCTACAGTTTCTCTAAAGCTACACAACATAACTGGACTTTCCGTCAAACAAATTTCTAAATTAAACTGTTCTCCAGGTTATAGGACAGAGCTTCTTTCCTAAGAAAATCCTAACTGAAAATTAAGCAAAAGCTGGGGAGGGCAAAGGTCATCACCGCATATGACCGCATCTTTTCGAATCGTTGCTCATGCACCATTTAGGGGCAGTGGAGAGCCATTTATGCAAGTTTTCTAGTTCCACCCCAACCCCTCCAAGAGCACAGCCAATCTGCTACCGATTTAAACTCGCAGTCCCCGGGTGATAGGGCGAACGCCGTTCTACTGGTCACTGGTCATGGTCAATCAAGCTGAAAACCATTTGACTCTGGTCACTGCCTGATCGATCAGTGATTCTTCAATTAAAACCTAATAGTAGCACAATGCTTGCATGATCCATGTGTAGTCTTGCATGCAAAATCCATTCATCACATCTTAAGTAGCACAAAACGTTCAGACTTCAAAAGGGAATCATTATTTTTTCTTCCCCACAAACCTGTTTTAAAGCAACTCCAAGTTGGTGTAAACACTCAAAGCTGTTTTTGAGTCTGTTCAGCTCTAGACAGTCTCCTATTTGAAGTTATGAACTTTCCAATATCCACGCTAATTTATTTTACATTGACTGAATTATCTGTATGTATGAAAAAGCTAGAAATGTATACATTTTAAATATCTGGATTTTTTTTTTTCTGTAAAGGTGCAGTTTATCAATTCCTAATATAATATAAATACATTTGAATTGAATGATTTGAACTTTGTTTGATRATCATAGCCCTGTATGGAAAGATATGATATTCCATACTGTTATACCTCTAATGTACATACTGTTACACCTGATTGGGATTTACTTTCATTTTGGTTCTTCAAGCAGTAGATCTTAAAGCTCCATAAGGAATCGTTTGAGCCGGTCATGTGGATTTCGTGCTGTTCTGCGTCAGACCTAATTTGTCGGGGAGGGAGACGATCTCAAATGAAACGACATTTGATTGTTGGTGAAATGAGCTAAAGGTGCGGAGGGTCTTCCATCTGGGTGTAACATCCGTGCAGCAGTGGTCCTGTGGAGTTCCGTCTCGTCACCACAGTAGCAGACCAGTACAGTAAATAATATCTGACCAGTGACCAGTATGGTATTCCAGGGTATCATAAATCTAACGTTGACAGCTGATGGTTTGACTCCCACAGCAGGGCTAATGTCATGTGAAAGCAGTAATAGTGCAGACAGTGTGCAACGTGGGTGTCCATCTAGCCTAAGGGAGACCCTGTGTCTTTGATGGTCTGAACTGTTACATGTGTATCCTCATTAAAAGGGGGGTGTCTATGTGAGGGGTAAAGAATGGAAAATGAAGGTGTGTGTGTGTGTGTGGATGAGTGAGTGCTTCCTCGGAACAGTATGACGTCATCCTCTTTCCTGCAATCCATCTGCTTTGCTACAAAACTCACCAAGAGCTGTGCGACTATGAGCATGAGAGAGAGAGAGAGAGACAGAGAGAGTAGATTCAATTAAATCACGCATTAAAACGTAATAGAGGAATGTACGTGATCACTGAATGGTCGGTGCGTGCGTGCTCGTGTGTGATCAATAAATATGGAGAAAAAGGCAAAAGAGAAAAGTCCTTTAATCTGATTAAGTCTCTGATGGGAGGCTATACAGTATAGAAACTCGTATACTAAAGAAGAAGGTAGACTGAGGAGTAGTGCCAGTGTATGGAGCACAAAGGTGGGGAGGGGAACTCGAGCAAGAGCTATAATTAGAGCAGAAGGAATGTAATGTGTCCGTGTATTACGTATGTGTGTGTGTGTGTGTGTAGTAGGTACAGCGCCAAGCTATTAGCCCCACTATTTTTAGGGGGTTCCTCTATAAGCCGAGGTCAAGGCAGTCTTTATGAGTATCGTGTGGATTCTGGCCTCTGGCACGTCCACACCGTGACACACACTCGTACACAAGGCCTGCGTACGGTCACGAGCGTGTATGACATTTCACACACGCGCTCGTATATTCAGTGGTAACTCTGCGCGCTCAGCTGCCGCTCATGCTGAAGGTCAGGCAGGACTCTGAGCGAGAATGAGCTGAGGGGATTGGCATGAGGGAGGGGTGGAAAAGCAAACAAAGCTGACTCGATGAGGCACGAAAAAGCTAGAGCGTGAGGGACTCGCATCTGTATGGGTGCATGTCATGCCGACAGTTATTAATGAAATCCTTCTCGAGGGCATGCATCATTCTCACCATCATATAGCTGAGCCAAGATACTGTACGTGGGCGACGGTTGCGGGTGAGGCAGCAGGTGGATTGGCGTTTTTAAATTGCCCCTAGGTGTAAGTAAGTGTATGAATGTGTTTGTAGGGGCATGGCGCCCTGCATCCCACTGTTCCCAGGATRGACTTCCACGATGGACCGAATTGAACTGTCCAGGTTTTGAATCGTCAATGGGAACGTTATCAAAGGGCAGGGGTAGCTCAGTGGTTAAGGCATTGGACTACGGTTCAGAAGATCCCAGGTTCAAACCTCACAACCACCAAGTTGCCACTGTTGGGTCCTTGAGCGAGGCCCTTAACCCTCAATTGCTCAGATGTAATGAGATAAAAAAATGTAAGTCGCTCTGGATAAGGGCGTCTGCCAAATGCCTAGATGTAGATGTAGATCAAACCATGTTCCTCCTCCTCCATCGTTCCTTGCTTTTTTTTTTTTAGAGTGCTGGAACTTATGTCAAACATTATCGTGCGTGCATATTCTTGGTAATACATGTTACAAATTTGATGATGTCAAACTACATTCCTTAAGGAACAAGGAATCAAAAAGGCATTAGAGGTTGGGGATGCACTTCTGGTTTGTGCTGKGTCTGGTTTCACCCTCATGGCATGCTTTAGTGCTGTTTAGACTTTGGCAGGAAAGGTAATTAAATTCAGGACTGGTACTTGCTTAAAGCTTGGCTTGCTCAGCGGTGAAAACAGCAACAGCATGTGGCGTCTTGGGAAACTGTCACTGTAGACTAATGTATTATATAATGCTATGCTATTATATTATGCTATTTATAATTTGAAAAAAAAAAAAAGAAAGAAAGAAAGAAAACGGTGCATAA
The DNA here is from genome assembly GCA_003987875.1 of Clarias batrachus. Classification (NCBI taxonomy): domain Eukaryota; kingdom Metazoa; phylum Chordata; class Actinopteri; order Siluriformes; family Clariidae; genus Clarias; species Clarias batrachus. The sequence goes on along the minus strand of QMIH01000790.1, from coordinate 222,930 downwards.
CTGATATACCTGCTTGCTGCACTTTGCTCCCCCCCTGTTCTGGAATTCAGCAGTCCTGTGATGCGCCCTTCCTTTTTCCACAGAACATTTTTTTAGCGGAGAACTTTAGCCCCTGTGGAAAAGCCCTCGGTGACAGCCGATGAGAAATAGATCCTGTTACAGTAGAACAAGCTTGCGAGTAAAAGCTTACTGATGGCCACCATTTTATTACCCCTCTTTCATTAGAATTCTGGTAATGTCATGCTTAGTTTCTGAGCACATAAGGAGGGTGTGGCTGTACTTGGCCTGTTGGTGACCGCTCGCTTGTCCGTCTGGAAAAATCACACAAGGATCATGATTCATCTTTTCTTGGATCATTGTTTTAGGTATTATGGTTTATAATGGCCTGGTGTGCAGGGCTTAAATTCTCTCCAATTCTTTCTGTCTCTCTCAGTTGAGCCGAAGGTGTACATATCCGCCGGTTCCGCGGCTCTGTTAGACGGAGGAAACGTGACCACTGTGGCTACTTGCATCGCCGAGCGGGCCCGCCCCCCGGCCGAAGTCTACTGGGAGTCGACTCGACTGTACGGAACGTCAGAGAAGCACGTGCAGGACGACGGCAATGGCACCACAACCACACAGGTGCATTACACATGGGAGCCCACGCGCCAAGCCCAGGGTGACACCCTCACCTGTGTGGTGAGACACCCGGCCCTGTCGAGTGAATTCAGGATGCCTTATGTCATCAACGTTCAGTGTGAGTGTGTCCTCTTTAATGTGTGTTGATTTTGATAAGTCAGTGGCAGCGGCTGGCATTAGCGCAGCTACAAAACTCCAGATCAATCCCTTAATGCCCTTAATCTAATATTCTATTGTTTCTATAGTAACAGCTCTTTCACAGGGATAATAATACAAAACCAAAGCCTTAATGTCAATATGTAGCATAAAAAGAAACTTTAATTTGGAGTTTAAAAACCTCCTTCCTCTTTATAACAGTCAGTGGTAAAGCTTTATCATTGAATTAGGGTGAGTTAATATTCAAATATTAATAGCTAATATTAATGATAATTTTATTAGCGGTAGGCAGTTTCAGTAAAAACAAGCTGTGAGTTGAGGACGGTTAATATATATATATTTTTATTAATACACTGACTGATACTCTGATCAGCCATAACATTAGAAGCACCTGCTTTAATGTTGCGCATGTCCTCGTGCCACCAAAACAGCTCGGATCCATCAGGACAGCCGTCATATCTGCGCACAAGCCATCAGTAGCTGATCCTTTCATTCCCGAGGGCCTCCGTGGATCCAGACTTGTTTTTTGTTTTTTTCAAGTACATCCCACAGATGCTCGGTCGAATTTAGATCTAGGGAATTTCAAGGCCAAGTCAACAACCTTGAACTCCTTTCTCATGTTCCTCAAACCATTCATGAACGATTTGAGCCATGACCATGCCTACAATATTTAGGTAGGTGGTACTGTACGTGTCTAAGTGACATCCACCTAATTGACAGGACCGAAGGTTTCCCACCAGAACATGTCGGACCCACACCACCACTGTCGGCTTGCCTTCTTCCCATAATGCATCCTGTTGGCGTCTCTTCGTCAGTTAAGCGGCGGGCGCACACCCGGCCATCCATATGATGTAAAAGAAAAACATGATGTTATAACCAGGGCAGCGTCTTCCGTGGCCCTATCATTTCAGTTCTGATGCTCTCGTGTGCATTGTAGGCGCTAGCTGGTGAACACGGGTCAGCATGTGCACCGCTACGGTGTGTGGCTACCAGAGCTCCATACGCAACAAGCTGCGATGCATTTTGTGTCGGACCCCTTTCTATCAGAACCAGTATTAACCTTTTCGGCAATTTGAGCTCCTGTAGGTCTTGGGCCATCATTCGCAGTCCATCAGTAAGCCTCGGCCACACCTGACCCTGCCACTGGTTCACTGCTTTTCCTTCCTTTCGTTCCCCTTTGGACTGCAGACCAGGAATCCCACAGGAGCTGCAGTCGTGTAGTTGCTCTCATTTAGTGGTTTAGCCATCAGAATTTGTCCCTCGTCAAAGTCACCACGATCTTTACGCCTGCCCAGTTTTCCCACTTCTAAAACACCAACTTAAAGCACTGACCGTTCACCTGCCGCCTAAGGTGCGACAGGTGCCTCCGTCATGGGATCATCTTGGTCACTACATCGTCAGTGGTTTTAATGTTACGGCTGCTCGGTGTACAGTGAGGTGCTGGTGAATGCAGTAGAAGCTTCAGTAAGTCTTCTCCGTGTCACATAAACATGGCTGCCTGAGTTCAGGATCAGATGTCGGTCTCTACTCACAGTCCATGTTTCGATACGACAGTGATATCGGTGCGGTTTTAATATTCTTGGAGCGGTTTGTCTTCAGCAAAATACATAAAATGTCCAAGTTTTGCCAGAAATCCTTGATGATGTAGCATGAAATGAATRATTGACCAAAGACTCGTGTTTCCTTTTCTGCTCTCTCTTACGGAGAACATTCAATTCCACTCCGTGCAGTCATGCGGTGTCTCTCGTCTCTTTATCCATGTGGTTTATTTATCATTTTCAACCTCTCTTCACCTCTCTGTCTACTTTGTCTTTTATTCTCTTCCCCCTTTTCTCACGCTCTTCCCTTTCTATCAGTTTCTTCTTTTCTTTCTCACATTCGTTCATCCCAAAAGCATTTTTCATCTCTTAGACTTTAGTTTAGTTTTTTTTTTTCCTCCTCTGCTTACCCATCTTTTTTCTTATGTCTCTTCCCTCTTCCCTCGCACTTTTTCCATTTGAATCCCATTCCTGTCTTCTCTTTACCTTCCGTGAATTTATTTACCTTTTCCTTTTTGCTTATTTGTCCCCCACTCTTCATCTGTTCTTTTTCCCTTGCTCCTGTTTCTGTTTCTCTCACTGTGCATGATGGAAGGGTGAAGGTTTTAGAAACAGCCCTAACAATTAGGAGTTATGGGATCAAACCAGTTTGAAAAATCGTATGATTTGTGACTTTATGTGAAATATTTGTTTTAGGTCAAAACTCAAACAGTCTCTCTCTCTCTCATATACACAGACACACACACACACACGTCTGGCATCACACAGTGAAACATGGCATCATTTGGGCTTTGTTGACACACACAGATCGACTGATTCCTTAATGTTGATATCAGGAGAGCGTTCCTCCATGTCTCTCTGACCAGTTTAACTCCCGGTGTAAGAGCTGCCTAAAAGAATGCGCTCATCAGTGTAATGAGGTGTGCTCATCCTTCCTGTACCTGCAGTGAATGATCCCTTTGTGTGTGTGTGTGTGTGCGCGTGCATGTGTGTGTGTGTGTGTGTGTGTATCCACAGTTGCTCCGGACATCCTGCTGTCGGGCTACGATGGAGACTGGTATGTGGGGAGGGAGAATCTCCAGCTGGAGTGCCAAGTCAAAGCTAACCCACCAGCACACCACTTCAGATGGATCAGGTGTGCACATGCAACCACTCACACACAGACACGCGCACACACACACACACACACATTTACTGTGCTGTTCATGCAAGCTTTCTGGATCAGATTCAGCTTCATGGTGTTCACAGGCCTGATTCCAGTCTCAGCACTGTGAGCGCAGATGCTCCATCTGACACACACACACACACACACACACACACACACAAATATACGCGCCACTAGTCACCCTTTTTCCTTCTCATTACACTTCCTGAGCTCTTAACATTTCAAAAATCGCTTTCCATTCTTCGAGTATCCGGGCGCTGAGCCGCCGTCGTGCCTCGGATGCGTCCGCGCCTCTAGCAGGTGCTGCTTGAGTGAGAGAAATACTGTAGCTGGCCTGATCACATTTAGACACAATTCTGCACAGTGTATTTTGTGTGCAGCTTAAAGAGCCTAATC
>QMIH01000790.1:185174-207191 GCA_003987875.1 Clarias batrachus | reverse complement strand
CTACAAAAGGACCTAAAGTAAAATACGCAAGATCTTTTTGTTTTTTGTAGTTCAGTATTTTCCCATGTTCTCAAAAACATTGATGTGTCTTAGTGTTGCACAAAACCACTCCAACTACACTACTCAATGGTTTCGAAGTGAGTGATTTTAATATATGCCTGACTATGCTATAGGTTTAAAAGTTACAAGAACAGGCAGTTTTTTTACTCTTGTGCGGGAAGGAGTGAACTCGGAACATAAAAGGTGTATTCTGTTCAATCATTCGACTTGGGTTAATTCTTTATCCCGAACAGGGTCGCTGAGGTTTTATATACATTTCATTTGATAGAAATTGGTGTAACGTTGGTATTAGTGGATAGCCTTGGCATCTTGCACCTCCAGGGTTGGTTTCGAATCTTACCTTGAATTCTATCTGAGTGGAGTTTGATTGTTCTCCACATGCTTMGTAGGATTCCTCCGAGTACTCCAGGGGAATTCTACTGTATCAAACATGTGGAAGGCCTATGGCAGGGTACAGCTGGGATCGTGTGCCAACCCTTTGAAGGACACGCGCGCACACACACACACACACACACACCACAATCATACGGTAGATTACATTGCCTGTAATGTATGATTGTGGTGTGTGCGCTCTTCAATGAGTTGCTGCTATGGGCTCGAAGTTCACTGGAATAGGCTTCAGGTCCTATACAGAACAAGTAATTGAATTAAGCTAGTTTGTAATGTGATGTACCAATATGTTTAAGTAAACAGGCAGGGGCAATCAACAAGAATAGTGAGAATGGGTGGCATTTGTTAGATTTTTTTTTGTTGTTGTTGTTATTTCATAATACAAATCTATRTTAAGGTGATTAAAAACCTCCCATGGTAATATACAAGGGGTGTTCAAGTCAAACCAGGATTTTTGAGAACAATAGAAGACTGTTATGAGAGTAAAATCTAGCTTTATTTCCCGATCTAATCCCTGCTGTACTGGGAATGAAGGAGTTCCTGGGAGGCCATTTCTTCAGCCGTGAAGCAGGCAGCATGATCRTGGGTCTGACCTATTGAGAAATCTTTCTACACTGATGGTACCCAAGCACTGGTGAAACACTCGAATAATTGCATTAGTGTAGCAGGAGATAATCTGGAATAATGAAGGGAGTTTTTACTCGTAACTGTTTAAGAATGACATTCGGTTATTCTTCACAATCTCTTATGCTTCAAAAGTCCCAGTTTAACTTGAACACTCCTTGTTGGTATTCATCACATCTGCATGCAAGGTAAAACCTCCCACAGGATCCCATTCTTCACTGGCGTGAACTTTCTTTGGAAAAAAAAAAAAACAAAGTATTGTATGCGTCTGTATTTGTATCGATTTAGATCTCATCATACCGAATAATGTATTGATATTTGATTAGTAATATAGAGGCAATGTTTTGTAATGTACAGTACCTACTGTACCCCTCTATCAAGGGAAAAAAGAACAAGACCCGACATTAACATCAGTGACCTGCTACATGTGACGTGGTGCCCCAGGCAACTGTTTGCTTTGCCTTACTGTCTGATATCTGCTTGGCCCCAGTGGCTCCTTTTTTACAGTACCTCCCACATTTTAGTGTTTTTAGTGTTTTCTTCATGTCCACACCATCACTCAATCTCCGGCTTACCTCTAACCCCTCTCAGAAGCTCCGGTGTGTTTTTTTCTGACAAAGAACAAAGCTTCAGCCTGAGGCTACATTAATAGAGCACTTAAGCCCAGGGATATGGTGGACCTGCATGGATCCTGTTCTCTTGATCTGCCGGTCTTGAGATCTGAGAAGGAGATCTTGAGGGAGAGAAGATCAGTCAGAGGACCTGGCGTAGTGGTGGTGGGTCTAAATCAATGTTTGAGCAGCTGAAACTTTTGAAGGCAGCATTAGCCAGTTTCTGGCGCTTCATCATGTCTTTGTTCCCTGCCTTCTGTCATCTGCCTGCCTAAATGGATTGGTTGAGCGCAGGGAAATTAGCTTACAAGAAYGCTCATCAAAGGCCACAACCACTCCCTCCCATTGCCACACCATCCTAACTGTCCCCATGGCAACACACTCATCTACGTATGGCTGCTGATAGAGGGCTACTTCCTTTAAGCTATACCTGCMCTTCCCTTCTCTTTCACTCTCTGTCAAAGACGAGCAAGAGGGGCAATGAAATGAAAGAAGGGAGTTGCGAAGAATGGGGCAATTTAGTAGCGGAGACGAAGGAAAGAGAGGSGATGAGAAGTCAGGAAAGCAGGAGACTGAAAAGGGAGCGCGAGAGAGCTTAAAAGGAAACGATGAATATACTGGTTGTGGTGATAGAACACACCGTGAGTTCCTTATTAAATAGGTATTACAGTAAAATGATGGTCATTAAGAGTATTTAAGGCATTTTACAGACCATCATGCTGCATTTTATAGCCTCACCATGCTCATATAATCTATTCACTGTAAACTGCAGCCTGCTGAAATGAACAGAGCACACGCTAAAGTTCACACAACACTGGCTCCGTTTAATTACATTAAAAGCTTAAAATGCAAGAATGTTGAAAACGAAGAAAGAAATGAGCACCTATTTCAGGGGTAAGAAAAGCAAAATGGATTGAAGAGGGAAATGCAAATGAAATAGGGGAAGGAAATGAAATAAATGGATAAAATAGATAAAAAAACAATAATGTGGAGTTTGGAAAATGAAAAATGAAGTGTTTAATAGATAGAAGGATGAAAAGAAAGGAATTAGACTGATGATTGTCAAATAAAACTGGTGGAACGATTAAAGCAAAACAAAATTTTTTGTAAAAAAAATTGTCATAGAATGAGATCAAAATAAAACAAATGAAATGGGATGGAATTAAATTTATTACAAAAATGAGGGATAGAAAAAGAATGAGAAAGAAGCATAGAAACCTGTGAAAAACTAAAGAAAAGGGATTAAAGAACTAAAAAAGGTGAAAGTAAGAAAGAAAGAAAGTGTAAATATCAGATCAAAACAAAAGAGATAAAAAAAATAAAAGAAAGACATCCAGTTTGATGGGGAAAAGAATCAGAGAAAGTTCCAGGTTCAGGGTCCTGGATTCAGCTCTGATGGTTCTMCAGCCTCGTGGTTCTCCTGTTTCCTCCCACCTACCAAGAACATGACAGTAAGTGGACTGGCTATGATAAATTGCCTCTGTATAAGTGTGTATGCGCGGTGCCTTGTGATGGACTAGCATACCATTTAAGCTGTATTTCCTGCCTCATGCCCAGTGTTCCCGGAATACACTCCGGATACACCGCAACCCCGGCCAGGATAAAGTACTTACTGAAAGTGAGTTAACCCTCTGGGGGATATTTGTTATATTTGTTTAGATATAAACAGTTTGACAGAAAAAAAAAGATAATCAAATTTTTCTCAGTTTTGAGGAAAATTTGATTTTTCAAACGAAGCAATGAGTATTGCAAACTGATATAGAACATTTTGTGCATCTTTGAGTCACAAGGGTGATCAAAATATTAAGCCAAAATTGTTTGAGCTATGTAAGTGTGAATTTTGCGTGATTTTTAAAAAAAAACAGCTATACCTCCATCTTACACTGTTTTGTCACAATGGAGAAATTAGCTAACTAAACTATGCAATGTACTATCAATTATATGTTGGTTTACTTTTTAATAAAAAATACAGCAAACACATGCTTTGTGATTTAGTCCTGAGTAAACAAAGTAGTGGCAGCAAATTACAGTAGGAAAAAAGTGATGAGTTTTGTTGCGCACCAAACCTTTTTCCATTACAAACACTTTTCATGATCATGAGAAACATTATAAACCAGCTACCAGTTTTAGTTACACTTCGGCACATGACGTCTGCTTTCTGCGATTGCACTGATATGCACTGATTTAACCAACAACTTCCTACATCCTGAAGAGTCCGTTTCTTGGCTTCAACATTCTCAAAAAAAAAAAATACCCGAGCACAGTCAAACCACTCACAGCAGATGCTGGATTATACAGGATCATGTGACATATGGAAGCTACCGTACAGTATGTGTCATATGGTGTCGGCTTTTGTCCAGAAACTGCCAGCTTAATGCGTGGAGGTTTAAATAGCGGTTATCAAATGAAACATTTTGTTACAACCTTGTGAATCAGAGAATATTAATCKGATTCCATGAGAAAATATCCRAAAACATATACCAAAGATTCTGCTAGTACTTTTTGTTGGTGTACCATAGCTTAAAGGTCCTAGCTGTAAAGATGCTTGAATCACTAAATGTCTTCTTACAGCGAAAAACCTCGCCTCACCTCAGGCTGACTGTCTGACCTTTTGWCTTTTCTTACAATCGGACTTCTACTGTACGTGCAAGCACAGCAGTGGCATAACTGATCCATATAATCACACCTGAGAAGGCTTACACATCCCAAGCCTGTTCTTACGCTGCCAGCTGAGAGTGGCTCGTCTAATCTGCCTCGAGTCCTAACTCGGCCATGCCTACTGAGTCAGCGTTCTGTACTGGCATTATATCTGAAGGGTAAACATCTCTCAGTACCAGTAGTGCCTCTTCAAAGGACATGGTTCACCACTGGGATCAGCTGTTAAAGCTCAGGCTTGAAGACCTGTCACTGTAAAGCAGCGAGAGTCTCTAATGAGTTCGAGTCAATAATACTTGCTTTAATTGCCGATACTTAAGGAGCGTTGAATTGCTCTCAAACTGTTTTCTTCTTCCTGAAGAGGAAGTCATCTATCACGACATATCTAAATAAATGACTCCCTTAAAGGGTTAATTGGACATATATGGCACTAGTTATTTTGTAGGGCACAGAAATGTTTTGCCTATTAGCCCTTTCAGACCATGAGGTACAGTAGTGTATGGTTGGTACTTTACTGTCTCTGGTTCAGTTCCGGGGTTGGTACCTATGTACTGTACAGTAGATCAATCCCGAGCTTGGGTTGCTATGCGGAGTTACTACTGTACGTCTTTGTGGTGTTTCTTCAGGGTTCTCTGCTTCCCTTCCAAAAGCAGGAAGGGGCTGGGCATGTGACCCAATGTTACAGAACATACAATCTGTATTTATCACAGTACTGTATTGTAAAAGCTATGTTGTACAGTGTAGTCAGAAATGTGGCAAGAACTTCAGAGATCACTAACAGGCTTGTGTCCATCACACTGATTTATACTGTAGGAAATTTGTATTAAAAAAAAAAAAAAAAAATTCTTTCAAACTTTACTATAATCAGTGTGTGATTTGAAATCGATTTAGACGTCTTCTTTATTTGTGGATCAATCAACATAATACTTTAAGTATATTTAAAGTGTTTTCAGTACATTTCTACATTTAAAAGATTTTAAGCTGTATATCAACTTTTACCCTAGGATTTATTTAGATACTTTTTAGAGTGAAGTAAAAAAAAAGAAGATTTCTATTAGAAATGCACAATGCTTTCTATCTATTTGCTATTCTTATTATGCATTATCTTTGAAGCAAAGAAACTATAGTTGCATTCACATATTTAAAAAAAAAAAAAAAAAGTGCACACTCGTGGTGTCCACAGCATGCTGTTTCTCGTGCACAGCGTTGTAGTTCCTGTGTGAGAAGCTGGACGATTTGAACATGAAGTGAACTGTAAAGCGGCCTTGTGACTCTCTGTGGGAGGCCCATCTGTGGTGGAAATCAGTCAGACGGCAGAACGATGGTGTACCCCAGCCTGTTCTGTGTCTTGGCACCATCCTGCATTATTATTCCTTCATTCCGTAATCCTTAATTCGGCGAAACTCTCCATACAAAACGTTCTCAAGCGGAAGATAAATGATAACGTCTTAGACTTTAACAGTTACTGTATTTCATMCTGTAGCAAAAAAACGTAGACTTAGCAATAAAGTCTCTTTTGAAGAGCGAGTGTTAAATTCTCGGCATGCTGTCTAAGCCAAGTGGAGATGTGGATAACCATTTCTGAATTGCTCTTTTGTTTGACCAGAAACCCCACAAATTTCCCCCAAAACCTCAAATATAATGAATCGGCCAAGGCATGGTTGGCATTGTTTGGTTTCGTGCTGAGGTTATGAGGCTAAATGTAACTAACATTTATGATATGTTTATGGCTAGTTCACATCATGCAACCTGCACGTGTAAATCATTATCAAGTAGTTTATTAATCTGGAAGGAAGTCATTTGTGTTCATTTGCGCTAAAAATGAATCAGATTCAAATGGAGTGACACTCCATTTGAACCTGATTCATTTTAGCGCACGGCTTGGTGTCAGTAACCGGTTAAAAGCAGAATTGTGCGTTAGTGYTGCRGATATGATGGATATGGAGTACGGTATTTACTTRCTGYATTTTATGAACGAGCTCATATACTAACGATTTTACTGAAACAAAGGCTGTCTTCCCATGCAGGAGTTTGATCATTCGGACATGTTTAATAGTTTACCGCAACTGCTATGATTTTCTCTTTCTAAAAGCCTCAGCATACTTAATGTGAAAACGCTGTCTGTGAGGGTTGGATGGAAATGAAACCACCCTCTTCTGCTTGCAATCTTATATTGTTTGTGGTTTTAATTGGCCATCGCATACAGTATGAAGGCTCCAATCACAGGCTCACTCACATGATGTACAGTAGTAGGTCCATCTGCTGAAATTTGCCCAGCTGCCATGTTTGACATGGTGAGTGAAGCCTCCACACATCATTCATCTGCTCTATAATTATACTATTTTATTTGAGGAATCCAGCCGAACATTGTCCCCACATGCAAGTGCGCGGAGGCCTTTAATCTTTGTATTAAACCTGTTGGCCCTATGAGTCAGTCATGTTACTAGTTAGTACAGTATGTTAACAGTGCTCTAATCCCTGCTCGGTAACACCTACAGTACTGCCACATTTCTATTATTACACGCTTACCATTACTAAGATTATATCGGTCGTTGTGTTAAAGGATCCCGTTCGGTTGACCACTGAAACCCCGAATTGAAACAATGCTAACTGACATGTCATGTTAAACACAGACATCGTTGGAAGTCCATTAAGCGTTCCTCTATCTCTCAGTGGATTAAAGATTTATTATTTTTTCTTAAGATAGAGAAGATAAAATACACACTGAGAGGTTCTACTAATAGGTTCTTTCACAAATGCCAACCATTTATTGCTTATTTGGCAACTTTGCAGGGACCGCCTGAATGACTATTTAAACTGGGTCATGCATTAGACTGTATGTATGACCAATCTAATTCACACACATTTGTCTGAGCTGAAGGATGTGTGTGTGTACAATATGTGTGAAGGTTTTAGTGTATGTTCAGGATGGGTGGGGAGTTTATCATTTTTYTTCTCATTTGATGTATAATAGTAATAATAATTGTTCAATAAAAAAAATTGAAAAAAAAAAAAAACACAGACATCTATTTCTATATTGGTTGAGGTGACACATTTTTAAATGTTAACAGCTTTATTGACTGTAGTATGTATATATGAGGGGCATTCAAGTCAAACCGGGACTTTAGATCTTGCAGAATAACAGAACACAATTATGAGAGTAAAGGATTTTTATTTCTTTGTTAGGGCTACACAATTAATAATAATAATAATAATAATTTAAAAAACACATTTACAGTACACTTATGAACACAATCCTGATTCATTCATACATCCAATCTCAATTTCTTAATGACAGTGATTCACTTTCATATATTTCCCTGCATTCACATTTTCTCTTATTTACTCGGCATTGGTCGCACTCACAGTGTAAGAAAAAACAAACAAACAAACAAACAAAAAAACACATTATTCATTCACCAACCAGGCCAAACATTAGCAAATAATAGTCATTTATTTGCGCTCACTTAAACTTTCACTCTCACTCTCATGCTCTAATTGTATTCCAACACTCTCTCCTGCACTCACTCAATTCCAGCCAATCAGAGGCACAATACCAAACAATCAGAAACTGGCGGGAGTACATTCTGAAGACCTGTTTCTAATTGGCTGCCTGTATCCCTCAATGCACACATGTCAGCCCAATGCACCACTTCTTTTGTTTGTTTAGTGTATCATTCAGTGGTAGGTTTCTCGCCTGTCATGTGGAAGGCCTGGGTTCGATTCCCAGCCAGTGCCCAAACCCCAGCCACTGGATGCAGTGCCAGTCCCTAGGCCCAGAAAAAATGGGAGGGTTGCGTCTGGAAGGGAATCCGGCGTAAAACCTGTGCCAAGCTTGTGTGCAGACCGTATGGTCCGCTGTGGCGACCCCTTGCTGATAGCAGGCGAAAGACCAACAACATTGCCGTTGTTGATACATTGATTCCAGCTATTTATGTTTAACATCAAGTTATTCGCTATAAAATTCTAAAATAGGGAAAGCCTATTTTTTTTTTTACAGTCGAAAGTCCCATGTAGACAGCATGCTTTTTTTTCTTTTCTTTTTTTTACTTTACTTTTTTTAAGCAATAAATGTTTTGGATACCATCTAGGTAGAAAGTTTTCTCAATTTGAATCATGATCGCACTGCCTGCTACAGTACATGTCTGGAACATTGGCTTCCCTAGAACTCCTTTAATGGCCCCAAATGTCTAGTTTGTGGCAATACCTCCCAGCTAAGTTCCTATAGTGTGCAAGTGGTGTTCATGAACATGGTGTGCATAGTTCCCTCAGGCAGAAGTTGGTGGTGACAAGTTCTCAGTGACAAGTTATCTGTCGATTTTTTATGGCTCTTTAGTAAGAACTATTGATTTATTCACATCTTACATCCACATTAATTCCCAATAGGGAAGTCTACCATCTAATATACCTCATCCTATAGGTACAGTATACTGTACCTGATTGTATAAAGCATAAATGTATGTATGAGATATTATAGGTCCCCTGAAAGGAGCACAACATTGGTGTGTTGTTTTTATTTAGCAAGTCAATTTATATAGATAGATAGATAGATAGATAGATAGATAGATAGATAGATAGATAGATAGATAGATAGATAGATAGATAGATAGATAGAAGCAACTAGCTTCAAAAGGATAGGGCTATACTGTAGCAATATGCATTCTGGCTAACGGTTTTAAAAAAAAAATACTCATGTTTAGTAAGAGAATCCAGTGTTAAAATGTAGAGGCAAGGGTAGCTTAATATTGACCAGATGTTCAAACCTCAGCACCAGCATTTTGCCACTGTTGGGCCCTTGAGCAAGGCCCTTAACCCTCATTTGCTCAGATGTGTATAGCAAGAATCGGTCGTATTGCAGACTGATGTTGTTGCCGTGGGCTAAAGAAGGGCAGACATAAGTGCAGAGGGTTTCTTTAAACGTAAAAGAGTCTTCTTTATTTAAACATAACATGAATCATAAAGAAACAAAACAAACAAAGAAACTTAAACAAAGAACTCAAACTATAAACAAAAGCATAGAGCTAACTACAGGGTGGGCCATCTATATGGATACAGCTTAATAAAATGGGAATGGTTGGTGATATTAACGTCCTGTTTGTGGCACATTAGTATATGTGAGGGGGCAAACTTTTCAAGATGGGTGGTGACCATGGTGGCCTTTTGGAAGTCAGCCATCTTGGATCCAACTTTTGTTTTTTCAATAGGAAGAGGGTCATGTGGTCAATGCTTGGTTTTAACATAACTTTATTCTTTCATGAGTTATTTACAAGTTTCTGACCACTTATAAAATGTGTTCAATGTGCTGCCCATTTTGATGGATTGTCAATGCAACCCTCTTCTCCCACTCTTCACACACTGATAGCAACACCGCAGGAGAAATGCCAGCACAGGCTTCCAGTATCCGTAGTTTCAGGTGCTGCACATCTCGTATCTTCACACCATAGACAATTGCCTTCAGATGACCCCAAAGATAAAAGTCTAAGGGGGTCAGATCGGGAGACCTTGGGGGCCAGTCAACTGGCCCACGACGACCAATCCCCTTTTCAGGAAACTGTTCATCTAGGAATGCTCGGACCTGACACCCATAATGTGGTGGTGCACCATCTTGCTGGAAAAACTCAGGGAACGTGCCAGCTTCAGTGCATAAAGAGGGAAACACATCATCATGTAGCAATTTCAAATATCCAGTGGCCTTGAGGTTTCCATTGATGAAGAAGGGATCTATCCAATGTGGGTTAGTGTCAGACCAATAGCGGTGGTTTTGTTTGTTAACTTCACCATTGACATAAAAGTTTGCCTCATCACTGAACAAAATATTCTGCGTGAACTGAGGGTCCTGTTTCAATTTTTGTTTTGCCCATTCTGCAAATTGTGTGCGCCGATCTGGGTCATCCTCGTTGAGATGCTGCAGTAGCTGGAGTTTGTAAGGGTGCCATTTGTGAGTAGCTAATATCCGCCGAAGGGATGTTCGACTAATGCCACTCTCCAGTGACATGCGGCGAGTGCTACGCTGTGGGCTCTTGCTGAATGAAGCTAGGACAGCCACTGATGTTTGTTCATTAGTGACAGTTTTCATGCGTCCGCATTTTGGCAAATCCAACACTGAACCAGTTTCAAGAAACTTAGCAAGCAGTTTGCTAACTGTAGCATGGGAGATGGGTGGTCTCGTAGGGTTTCTTGCATTGAAATCTGCTGCAATGACCCGGTTACTGCGTTCACCAGATATCAACACAATTTCGATCTGCTCATCACGTGTTAACCTCTTCGACATGTCAATGGCTGTGAACAAAGAGAAACTTGTAAATAACTCATGAAAGAATAAAGTTATGTTAAAACCAAGCACACCATTGTTTTTCTTGTGAAATTCCCAATAAGTTTGATGTGTCACATGACCCTCTTCCTATTGCAAAAACAAAAGTTGGATCCAAGATGGCTGACTTCAAAATGGCCACCATGGTCACCACCCATCTTGAAACGTTTGTCCCCTCACATATACTAATGTGCCACAAACAGGACGTTAATATCACCAACCATTCCCATTTTATTAAAGTGTATCCATATAAATAGCCCACCATGTATAGTCTCTTTAGCTTAACCCAGGCTCTTTTAGCTTAACACAAAGAGACATGGAGGTGAAACTAAACTGACGAGACCAGAGACAGGGAGAGACTGGGAGACTAGGAGGGACTAGAGACTAGGAGGCGAGATGAAACCAAGAGGGGAAGAGACTAACAACTGAGCGTGTTAGTAGTTAGTTGGATTAGTACCAATTCGGGGTATTGTCGAGGTGGATGAAGAGCTAACCATGTTAGTACCTATTAGGGTTAGTGTCTAACTGGGTTAGTAACTGAACCGAGAAGGGGAATGATCACACAAAATGCTAAGCACACATGAGGTTAATCCATACTAGCAGCTAAACCTACAAGAGACTAAAGCCACTAGCGGCCAATCCTACTAGAGGCTAAACCTACTGGAAGCTAAGCCTACTAGCGGCTAAAGCCTACTAGCGGCTAAACCTACTAGTGGCTAAGCCAGGGGTCTCAAACTCAGTTCCTGGAGGGCCGCAGCCCCACAGAGTTTTGTTCCAACCATAATTAAAAACACCTGATCCAACTAAACAAGTCATTAAGGCTTATTTGAAAACTACATCGTATGTATGTTGGAGCAGGGTTGGAACAAAACTCTGTGGGGCTGCGGCCCTCCAAGAACTGAGTTTGAGCCCCTGGGCTAAGCACTCATGTGGCTAAACCTACTCTTACAGATAACTAAGCAGACAAGGAACTAAACACGAGATAAACAAACACCGGAGACACACAGAACAGTACTTACACATAAAACGAGAGCCACATGTACTCGAACAGAACTGCTCCACAACTCAAAACCCAATGAACATAAACATCACTAAACTAGAGCCTTTTTTAAAAAAGAGGTCACATAACCAAAACCAAAACCAACCAAATACAAACTAAAATAAATGYCCATTTGACATTTCTAATGCTCGACCCAGTTTCCCAGAACAGTAACATTACAAGAGTAAAGGTCCCATCTTGTCAGGGAGCCTTAATGGAGGCTCCGCCTCTTCCGAGAGCCTCAGTGGAGGCCCCGCCTCTTCCGAGAGCCTCAGTGGAGGCCCCGCCTCTTCCGAGAGCCTCAGTGGAGGCTGTACCTCGTCACAGAGCATCAGGGGAGGGCCCATATCCTTGGCGCCTCAGTGGAGGCCCGCGAGTCTTCAAAGAGCGCCTCAAGGGAAGCCCCATATCTCCGAGGACGACCCAGTGCTGCATCCGCTGCCCGGCTTTGAGGACAACTAACTGCTGCATCGACCGCCCAGCTTGGAGAAAGACCCAGCGCTGCATCCGCTGCTCGGCATGCGAGAGCGATACAGCGCTGCCTTTGCCGCCCAGCCTACAACATCGATCCAGTGCTGCCTCAGCCACCCGGCCTACAAGAAGGATCCAGTACTGCTTCCACCACTCGACTTCGACGTCGAGCGTCCACAACCCTTGACCCCGAGAACGAGCCATTGCCACCTCCTGCAACTGGCTTCGACAGAAATCCTGTCTCATACGCCCTCCCACCCTGCTCGGGGAGCCAGCTAGTCGGTGTCGCAAGTCGGGTGAAAGCATCTAGGACCTTGGGGAGGGTTCCAGGGACCTCCGATAGCGCTCCAGAGGAGCGTTTTTAGGGTGGATGTACTGTAAAGGACCACCCCTAGAGGCCACTGTGTGCCTGATAAGTTTGTTTTTGTAGTTTTTTCTGTTTGAGTATGTGTGGTTAGTGTGTCTCTTGTGACGTGTAAGGACTGTTCTGTGCGTCTCCAGTGTTTGTTTGCCTCTTGTTTAGTTCCTTGTATGTTTAGTTTTTTGTAATAGTATGTGTAGTCACTTGAGTGTTTAGCCGCTAGTAGGTTTAGCCGCTAGTGCTTAGCTGCTAGTAGATTTAGCCGCTAGTAGGCTTAGCCTCCAGTAGGTTTAGCCTCTAGTCGATTTGGCCGCTAGTGGCTTTAGTCTCTAGTAGGCTTAGACGCTAGTATGGATTAGCCTCTTGTGTGAGTAGCCTTGTGTGTGTTCATTTCCCCTGTAAGTTCAGCTACTAATCCGGATAGATACTAACCCTATTAAGTACTAACACGGTTAGGTCATCATCCACTTCCACAATAACCAGATTGGATACTAACCAAACTAACTGCTAACCCGTTCTGTCTCTGGTCTCTCCCTGTCTCTGGTCTCGTCTCTGTTTAGTTCTCTGCCTTCGTTTAGCTAAAAGAGCCTACGTTTTTTAGATCTCTGTGTGTTTCTCCAATGAGCCTGTGTTACACCAACTCCCTTTTTGTTCATGKTTTGGTCTATGTTTTGTGTTTTCTTTTGTTATTAAAAAGACTTTATGTTTAGAAACCCTCTGCGTCTGCCTTTTGTAAGCCCATGGCAACAACATCAGCCGCAATACCACCAGTTCATGACAGTGTAATGAAATCAAAATGGAAGTTGCAAGAAAGCGTGTCTGCCAAATTCTGTAAATATATTGTAGGAATGCAAGTGGAAATGAATGTGAAAGCACAAATATCATTATTTATTTCTAATAAGTAATTCGAGTGTAACTCTTACATTTATTTGACAGCCCTGTTCTGTTTCATTATACCAGCTTGCAGAAATCACTTAAGAATGTTGCTTTGCATGTATTTTACCTTCAGTACTGGATATGGATATTAATATACTTAGTAAAACTCCTTTTACAGTACCTCTGGACGTAGGTTTATGGAGAATAGCTGCTACTTATTGCTACATTAAATAACTTTATAGATTATTGTTTCCTTTTACTGTATCTTTAGACCTGGACTAGCTAAATAAAAACAACACAAAGGCCTTGTGCTCKTGAGAGGAGACCTGTAACACCTCATCTAGACTTACAGTATATATTAGACAAGTGAGGTTAAATTACAGTGGATGTTAAATTAATGTTGACGTGATCAGAAAATCGGCTTCTGCATTATGCTAACTTCCACAAATACTACATGTTTGAGGGGTGTTCAAATAAACCCCTGACGCTTGATTGTGCAGAATAACAGAACATAGATATGAGATTAGAAGCTAGCTTTATTTCTCTGTATAATCAATCCCCAGCTACACTAATGCACTTATCCCAACGTTTCGTTACTAAAAAAAAAATCTTAGTACACTGCCTGCTTTATGTCTGAAACGCTGTTCTCTAAAGAACTTCTTTAATGACTCAAACATATGGAAATGCCATGGAGCAAGGTAAGGACTGTTGAGGGTATGTGGCAATAACTCCCTGCCGAGTTCCTCTTACAATATGCGTACAGTTCCTACAGACAGACATATGTCTTCCACAAGTTGGCGGCACGTTATTGGTCGATTTTCAAGCATCACACATTCCACTCGCTGGGCCACCTCACCTCAGCTGGGATTATCAATCACGGACATACAGGCTTCTTTAAAATGTTTGCACTATTCAAATATTAAACTGTGACTGAGAGTCTCATTACTGTAATGTGCTTAAAATCTTCTCTAAATGTCAGTTGGTTTTATGCCTTCATTCACGAGAATGTTCAAATGTCGGTTTGACGTGAACACCCCTGTATACAGTACATCATGTTTTAGTCTAAAGTCTCTAAACTGTTACGTAGAAACATTTCCTTGCCTTCTTATTCGTATCCCATTAACTGGCAAACTGGGCAGAGCAGTAAAGAAATGGTTCAGTGTCTTCTCCAGTGAATTATAAGACGTAGCTCTAAGTTTCAGTTCCTCCATAATTATTTTTTTGTTGTTGTAGAAGGAAGCAACCTCAGCTGAACCCTTGTTTCCTAATTGGCTCCAGCTTCCCAAGTTCACACATTTGTGAGGTTAAGTAAAAAAAAAAAAAAAACTCTCCATGAAGCAGAACTGCAGTGAATAAATGAACTAGGGCTGATCTGAAATAGATTTTCTTTCCCTGTTCTTAAAAAAAAATGTACTTCTCTTAATTTGATTTTTAAAACTATTTCTAGAAGTTGTACTAATTTAATATTTATTATTTATTAATCTGATAATAATTTCTAACAATTTCTGTAAACAATTTTAAGGATGAAATAATAAAAAAAAGAAATCAATCCTTTTAATTTTTTCCTGAGTATATTACAATTGATTGATTTATTTGTATTGATTTATTTAAACGTGCAAGCATTATTATGTGCTTATTTTGTACTTAATTTGCCATTACAATTTTGTGTACAGTGTGCACATAATGAGAATTAACAATTAATTTTTTGGCTGCACGTTGGGTAGTGGTTAGCACTGTCACTCTAGACATGTCTCACGTCTGGGTACGTGGAGTTTTCACGTTGTCCCCATGCTTGGTGGGTTCTTCCAAGTTTCCTCCCAAGTCATGCAGAGAAGACAAATTGGTGCAATGAACTGGGACCCCATCCAGGGGGTACACTGCCTTGTGCCCCAAGTCCTCTAGAATAGGCTCCCATAAGCAGAACAGAGAATGAGTGAATGAGAATAAAGAATTCCTTCAAACCTCATTAAAGCTATAACTAAATAATTATAAGTTATTATTGTTGATTTATCCATTTGCTATTGAATTACACTCAGTATATTTTAAGTGATAATTAGCCTTATACTTAAATGTTGAATTTAACTGAATTATTCTTGTTTATTAAAAAAAAAAAAGCTTCTGAATCGTGTGAAAGATTGCAACATTACATTATCTGTGTAATGTTGATTCCGATTCGTCTCTGCGCCTCCTATTATTTGTTCTTCATAGCACCACAGACTGTCCCGCTCAGATGCAGTGTGTTTGTACTGCTTAATGTTGGCTAATGCTGTGTAACTGACCACCTGTTGTTCTGCCAAAGGGCTTTTTGAGTTTAATTCATCCTAATTAACAGATGCTAATCTCATCCAAGGCAACCCCTGTTGTGCGGATAACAAGCTTGTGATCTAACGAACCCCATGGTTCTTGGCTAACCTGATCCATCACGTTGCAAAGGAGTGTAAAATTGACAGAGAAAGAGGGGAAATAGAAGAGAGCAGAAGACAGGACAGAGCAGCAGGCAGCATGAGGGCACGAATTAAAGTACAGCCCTCCCCAACCAAACCACAACATAATACAGTCCTTTGTAAGACAAACTGCTGTAACACAAACACACACTTCAGTAGCTGCTTGACTGGCAATCACTTTGATTATGATATATTGCTGTGATTTTCATCATGCTTGAGATCAAAACTGAATGTGGACGAACTGAGCCATTGGTCTATTGTTATAGTAGTAGAGTTTGTGCTCTTTAACTTAAGCTAAATTAAACATAATGCAACTGTGTCCTAAAAGGCTAAGTGCCTTAGTGTTTGGTAGTTTGCCCGTATATGGTCATCTGGATTGAGTTTTACAAGACTTTGACTGATAACTGAGTTTAAAAACTACTTTGTTGTTTATTCTTTACTTTAGTTTGTCACCCCACTGTTTATTTACTGCCATGTACTGCTTTGCTTGCACTACTGTACGTGTGTGAGGCTGATTTAGTAACTGCATCCCCACCTGCTTCTGCAGAAAGAAGACTTTGACCTACGATACATCCAACACCTGTCAGTGGGTCACAATTACTTTGACAGCAAGGGAGCAGTTTGTGAAATTGTGGCCCCACTTCTCAGACATCACAACAATCAACACGGACGTACCACAAGGCTGTGTTCTATCATAATCACAATTTGGTGCTTTACAGCCTAAAATGAAAACAGACATAGTTTTTGCTTCATACAGCTGTATTTACGCAGTGCAATTTTTTTTTTTATCCAAGTGAAAGATCTGATATAAAAAAAAAGAATCTCTCCTAAAAATGACTTGTAAACTCAAATCTAAGCTAATCACCTTTAACATCACACAAAGCCATTTGCCATTTGACAAAGCCATTTGMCAACTGTGATCAGCTGTGGTCATTTTGATTAGCTCAGCATAAAAAGTTGGAGAATTTCAATCTCTGGTAGTGCAACTGAAGCAAACAGTCAACTATGGGTGACAAGGAACTTCAAGTCAATAGATGGATAAAAAAAAGGCTKTATCACTACCTAGAAGTACATTGAAGTTTATTATTAAGAAGGGGAAGTTATTTTTTACAACACAGACCCTCTCCAGATCAGAACGTCACTGCAAACTGCATGAAAGAACCAGAAAGAAACTGGTCAGAAACCCTAACCCTAACCCTAGCTACCAAGAGGCCTACAGCAACTCTGAAGCAGTGGCAGGACTTTATGACATGCATATGATAACAATATCACAAATTATCCACAAATGTGGCGTGTATGGGAAGAAAAAAGCTACTCCTCAAGCATGCAGTCATGACTCAGCTCTGCAAAAATCCATGGGGTTAGATTGAAATTGAAAAAAATCAATTATTTGGCCCCGACACTGAACGATACTGTATGTCTGACGGAAATCCAATACAGCTCACCATCCAAATACCAACATGCCTACAGTAAACATGGAAATGATGATATCCTTTTATGGGGTGTTTCACTGCAACAGTCACTGGAGGACTGTACGGGTTGGAGGAAAATGAATGGGGCAAAATACCATCACATTCTTAAGAATGGGAAGAAGGTTGACCTTGCAACATAACAATGACCCAAAGTACCTAGAAAAACTGACTAGGAAAAGTGTAGACTTTGCATAATTCCAGACTTAAACCCCACTGAAAATATGTGGAATGAATTGAAAAATGCAAAGCTTTGTGCGCCAGTGAGAACGACAAAGCTCCACCTGATTGCATTTACAAGTCATGTTTAGGAGGAGAGGGGAGATCCCTTTTTCCACATCAGTAATTCAGTTTTTTTTTTTTTTTTTCCGGCATGTTTGAAGTTATATCTTTCACTTGAATGTTAAACTTTGCACTTAATAAATACAGCTGGATAAAACAAAACTGTATTCAGTTCAAACCTGTATTCAGTTAAGGCAGCAAAGCGACAAAGTATGATTATTTTAAAGAAGGATGATTCTTCTCTATATCACTCAACATGTGGTACAATGCCAAGGTGGCTGAAATGTTGGTTGACTTGCGCAAGCATCTCTCTACCTGATAACCTCKGACTCTAAGGTTGATCACCATCTTAATGTAATGGGTGAACAACACAACACCCATCTTCCAGAGAGCACACCTCGACCAGACTGCAAGCAATAGGTCCACTTGATTGGTTCAATAGAATAAAGGACACATGCACCATCATGATAAAGAGAAGGGCAAAGAAAACTGCTGCTGACACTAAACATCCAAGCAACCGTCTGTTTACCAAGCTGCCACTGAAGGGGCCCTACAGGCCCAAACAAAGTACTCAAACCAAGTGCCACAGTGTCACACTTTCTTTCTGACTACTATTCAGTTTCTTATGTCCCTAGGAACTCTATTATTTATTTATTTTGAGTTTGAACACACTCTGATTGTTTTTAGGTGTTGCTGCTACTGTATGGTTGATGCACTGTGAAATGTTACACACTGGCACCAAATCGAAACTTGGCTATTTGTCAAAATAATTAAGAAAGGAGCAAATTAAACCATTATGATCTTGACCATGATAAAGGCGTTTTTGAAGAAAGAATGGAAAGAGTAAATGTATTATGCAGTGCTGTGAAAGCACCAAAAACCCTACGCGATAACACACATGGCCTTGGCCTCATGAGCTCAATGTCCGACTTGGTGCTTTCAAGGCATGAAAGTAAAAATGACATAAAACATGTTTTTTACGTAGGTCGCTCAGGATCAGAGTGCCATTGCACACCTTTTTGGATTTGCTGTTTATTCACAAGCGTATGATAATGATAGCTTCGCTGCTTCAGGGTTATTTCGCTGTACTAGAGATCCCTTTTCTACATTTTGTTTTTCCTTTTTGTGTCGACTGCTTGTGAATGGAGACAAACGGATCACTATCTATTGTCTCGTGTTGTGTAGTTCCGTAGTCCGTCCTCCGTTGTCATCCCAACAGAAATTTTCTTCTTCTGCGTACAGCTCTTCCTAAACCATTCCTGGGAATTTGACCAAATCTTCACAGAACATTTCATTTTCTAATAGAGTTTTTTTTTTTTTTTTCTTTAAAAGTCAACATAAACAAAAGCAGACAATCAAATCTACAACTCCTACTAAACCATTCAAGGGAATTTGCGCAAACTTGAACAGTACCTTTTTTGCCAAAAATCATAGATGTGCGCTAGTTGTTTAACTTTTTTATTAATTTTATGACTTTTTAAAAATCTAATATCTAAAAAAAATCTAATATTAAAATCTAACTTATCCTCCGTAATGAGCATTGCACGCTATGATTGCTATATTCTACAGTTCATGTACAGTATAACTAATGAATGCAGTATCATATACTGTACAATTGGCTTCTACAGTCGATGTTGAATACTGTAGATTTTCTCTAGCGATTTCACTGTGTTGTCTGCCTGTGAGTCATAAGAGACACATATTGATTACTGTTCATCATCTTGTGTCAGTGTCATCAGTGTCTGTCATCTGTCTTTTTATGCAACTTCTTCAAAAGCATTAATGGGAATTTGACCAAACTTCCACAGAAAGTTTATTAGGAAGCATACAGTAGGTGTTCACTCGCTATTTCATATTTATACATTAAGTAGCACCTTCACCTTCTGGGACCTTGGAAGACTCATAACATTTGTKTTGTGGTGGAAATCTTTGTAAATTGTGTTCATTTTTGTACGTAACAATTGTGTGTGTGTGTATGTGCGTCTATGTGTTATCAGTGTTCTTTGTGTCCTTATCAAAATCAGAGTTGAATTACTCCTGTATAATAATTTACCTAGAAAATAAAACACAATACTGCTATTGATGTATCAGTACTTTAAGCCATGGCGGTGTTTAAAAGCTCTCCACTATCACATGATCACACTCTGCTATACAGTATAACCTGATACGTTCCTATTTAAATTTGCTGTTGCGTGCTTGTCTCTTACTGCCTTATAGAAATGTCTCAGAAGCAGATGACCTCTTCCATGGCTGTGGCAGGAGCTGTTATGGGAGTTGTGCTGTCACTCTTCCTCATCATCATCTTCACCACCATTCTCCTTACTGCCCGCAAGGCTCCTCCACACACACATATTGACAAAGTGTAAGTTTTTCTAGTCACATCATTCATATCTTTTCATATCAGTTAATTTATCTAGAATTTACCTTATATGAAACCCAGCTCATCATGGGCTCATGGAGAATCGGAATGAGATAAATTTAAAAAAAAAAAAAAAACAAATCCAGGAGCCGAGACTTTCAGTCTTCTCTAACCGAGGACCTGCTCCTGCTTTAATGCTGTGTCTGGTTAATACTGTATCATTACTGGCATCACTGTATGTATGTGTGTGTGTGTGTGTGTGTGTGTGTGTGTGTGTGTGTGTGTGTGTATGAGTCAGCAGACTTCTGCACTCAGATGTGCATTATGGGGCAGGTGGTGCTGTAGGAGCACTTACCTGCTGAATTATTGAAAAGACTGTGCTTTCTCAGCCATTTACTGAGTGTCCTTTGAACCCAGACTGACAGATTACAGCTCACTGTTCACTGMGATACAGCGACTTTCTCTTATAAAGTGCAAACTCTGAAATGGTTTGTCTGGGAGATGACTGTTACGCCCTATCAATTGTTCATGGGTTTTTAAAACAAGAAATCTTGTCTCGTTCACTTATCTCTGAAGGATATAAACTTTTGTCAAAATGATCCTTTTAGAATCCTGTTGTGCTTAAAAGTGTACATTACCAGAAAGCCTGTCAAATTAGCTACACGATTATTCAGCAAGCTAGCAACAGTAGCATGATGATTATTCAAATTATTTATATTAATATTGACATGACTTCAGAATGGCAAATCTGATAGTCGGTTAGTTAAAGTAAGCAGTTTTTTACTTTATGTACACTTATAAGAATGACTAGATTCCTTCAATTCCATAAATGTGATGTGGGTAGCTAGTGTTAACTAACTAGCAGGCTAATACTGGTGCCCTGTTTAACAAGCTTCACCATGTTTAATCAGCTAATGGAATGGCTAATTTTGCCAACTTCACACATACATTGCTATTTTGAAAAATAAAGAGGTAAAAACTAGTTTATATTTCATTAATAATGTTTTCATTGGCATACTTTTTTCCCCTATTAAAAAGCATGAGTGCAGGGCTTCATAAACACTTATGGTCACAGCCAACTATGACTGCTTTCACAATATACACAATTGATACTGTACATACTGTGCTTGGCTGCAGCTGCCCACTCCCTATTCACATTAGTAATTTCATTCTGTACCTGGGTACACTTTGGTACTTACAGTATGCGATACAGCAGGTGGTTTGTACCTAGTTTGTTTAAAAGCCACCAGTAAACACAAACAGATGAAATAGCAAGGAAGTCAACTTTCACATTATGCTTAATATTAATATTTCAAAGAAAATGTCAATAATGACCTTCTTACCTGCCTTCCTCCTTTATCAACGATGGTTGTGTAGTTCAGAGGATGATATCAGTTCCATTTCTGTGTTTAGGTACGGTTGGCTTTCGTATTTGCTTTGAACCGTGCCTGAGTACACAGTACTATGCTGGAGACCAGCTTTTCAATTGGATTTAAGCACTGATCTCACATTACACAAATAGACTTTGGGGACAAGTCTGCTGGCATCTGGGCCAGACACAGTAGTGTGAGAACTAAAAGATTAGTTTCTTAAAACTTTTCATATGACAGTTTCATTAAATAAGAATAATAAGAATAATAAACCAAATCAAACACTATACTCCAAATCTTCGCACAATCTAACACAAACTTGGGTTAAACCTGGACAATCAAATCTCCTTCTCGCTTCACATCATATTTTCTCATCAATCTTCAAAGGCTTCTGCTTTACCATATCAGGAGGATCGTTTCTATCCACAGAGGTCACWCAGGTGCATCTTTAGTCTGTTGTCATTTTGAGACTGGACTACTGCAACATGTTACTGGTGGTCTGCAATATGATGCTGGTAATTGATTCAGAATGATCCCCCACACCATCTCATTGCAATGCAGTACTTCATCCACTGATTTCCTATATGTGTGAGATTTAAGCCATAAATGGACTGGGGCATTTCTCACATCTGCTTGCTTACAGGACCCACCATCTCTTAAGGTACAAATAATGCATCAAGACTTTTCTCTATCCTG
>QMIH01000790.1:165909-176927 GCA_003987875.1 Clarias batrachus | reverse complement strand
TGTTTCCACCAAAACAGTTCGTCAGGAGCTCCACAGGGTCAGTGTACATGGCCGGGCTGCTATAGCCAAACCTTTGGTCACTCTTGCCAATGCGAAACGTCGGTTTCAATGGTACAAGGAATGAAAATTTTGTGCTGTGGACGATGTGAAACATGTATTGTTCTCTGATGAGTCCACCTTCACTGTCTTTCCCACATCTGGGAGAGTTACGGTGAAGCCCCAAAGAGGCGTACCACCCAGAGTGAAGCATTCCCTAGGCCCAATACTTGTGTTAGATGGGTGCGTCACTGCCAAGGACCACCAAAACATCATTCTGGAGTACCATGCGCACCMAATGGTTCAAACATTGTATCCTGAAGGCGGTGCCGTGTATCAGGATGATAATGCACCAATACACACCGCAAGACTGGTGACAGAGTGGTTTGATGAACATGAAAGTGAAGTTGAACAATCTCCCATTGCCTGCACAGTCACCAGATCTAAATATYATTGAGCCACTTTGGGGTGTTTTTTAGAAGTGAGTCAGGATGCGTTTTCCTCCACCTGCATCACGCAGTGACCTGGCCACTATTCTGCAAAAAGAAGGGCTCAAAATCCCCCTGGCCACTGGGCAGGACTTGTATCTGTCATTACCAAGACGAATTGATGCTGTATTGGCCGCAAAAGGAGGACCCGGCACCATACTAATGAATTATCGTGGTCTAAAACCAAGTGTATCAGTTTCATTGTCCAACCCCTGCAGCTTATCAGTAGATTGTTAAATCCGGCACATAACGTTTTATAACATCGCTTTTATTCAACATTGTGATTTCACTTGTACTGCAGGTTAAACCTCAGGCAGATATCTAAGTACCGCTAAGGTTTCAATAAATTCTGTCCAGCCTGTTTTGTGTGATGCTGTGACAAAATCCGACTGAACAGACATAGGGACAGAATTTTTTCTGAGGCTGGTTTTGGGTCCTTTAATGTATGAACCGTGAAAGAGCAAGTTCTGACCAATGTACAATGCACAAAACCTTCCTTTTGTTTATATATGGGTCTAATCAGACCCCTTTAATTGRCYCTGTGAAATGGAAATTAAAATGTGTTTATAGACATGTCAGGTATTTAATAAGGAATAGATTTAGAAACAAAATGAGAAAACTGATTCCAAGACCACACACCACCATGACGATTTGTTGTGCACCAGGTATGTTTAAACAAAACCCAGGCCTTTGTGTAATTCTATAAGTTTGGACATGGTARTGGTCACTGGGTTGGGGGACGTTTAAAGATCAGGGTTGTGTACAGGCCATGCACTGAAAAAGCTCAGTGAAGCACAGGAGTTTCTGTTAATCAGACCATCATGTGGACTTAATTGTGTCAGGATCAGTTATTTATTTCTTCATCTTGGGTTTCTCTGATGTCTGGCTATGACCTTCCTGCTCGTCTCCAGAAAAATGATCTGGAATAGGTCAGGACTGTACAGCAATCCTTTGACAAGGTAGAGAAATGGGGCTGAAAAAGTTTTAATGATTTGCTAATCTAGTAGTTTATACCAGGGCACTGTTGAGTTGCTGCTCATAGAGTAATCATCAGGGATTAGTTTTTCTTCAACAGTACAGTCTGCCATGTAATGTAAAAAAATCATTCAAAAACCATTCACTGTGTATGTATTAGTGTTCATGAATTTGTTATTTATATTTGTAACATTTGTTCCCAGCATTAATATTACCTGTGAGACTGAGAGGTTTCATGTTCTACAGTAGGTGTCGTCATCTGKTTTTTTTTTTTTACCATGTTTTAGTGTCACGAAAATCACTTTTGATATTTAATAATAAGTCCTGACAGTGATAATGAATCTAATCTTTACCTGCTGGTTTAGTTTTTACATACAGTAGCTACACAACAGGTGTCTGGCCAGATGGGGAATGTTGATCCATCAAATATTGAGAATATTTAGCACATTTACATAATTGACTACAAGATTCATGATCATGATGCCTTGTTATTGTTAATGCTGTTGCATTTTACAGCCCTGCCATGTGGGAACTGCTGAGTGGAAATGATTCAGTAGCAACAGACTATAATTACTGATCTAATAAACAAATGTTGAATTGCAGTCAGATTGTTAAAACAGCTAGAAGCAGGTATGAGCTCACTAAATGGACTTGCCTGTCTCTTTTCCTTTCTCACACAGTTTCCCCCGTGCAGTAAATCCCTGATGTTTTGTTTAGTAGCTCAGGAAGCATGACAAAATGTCTCTTGGTGCTTGTGTGGGATTTAACACACAGACCTGTTGGCTTTTTCTAAAAAAGTTTTTTTTTTTTAAAATCTGACACAGACTTGTAAACGTGAATGTGGTGGGCAGTGACCCTGTGTGTGCCATCCTGGCTCGGTGAGAGTGAGACACTGATTAAGGGTTAACGCCCAAGTACCGGTGTGTGAAATCGCTTTGTTTTGTTTCTCAGGAAGTTTCAGGCGTAGAATGTAATTGTTTCTTGTTCAAATGGACTGATGGTCAGGACTGATAGGGAAATGAAACTTTTTTTGCTTTTACACTGAGAACTAAAAAGGGTGTGTGCATTCTTTTACCCCTGGTTAATCAACTAACATAACACAAGTTTACAAGAAAAATATTTGCATTGCTTTGTGATAATAGCCAAAGAATTCTGCAACCTCACCTCACCCTAATCTCAACATAAGGAATTTCCATGACCTCTCTATCCTGCCGCCTGTTTGTTTTTACAAAGCCATTTAATGTTATTTATGCCTTCTACAGCATTGATCTACCTCCGACACACAGGCCACCTCCTCTGTATGGCGACAGACCCTTTGCCGCCCCCCAAGACTCTCACGCAGGCTCCCCTTTCTCCCAGGTGAGTGCCTGTCCTGGGCTGCTTAGTGGTGGTTCCTAATACAGCAAAAATGACTGCGACAAATGAGATTCATTTTTTGTGCCTAATGATGATCTGTTCTCAGTCCCCTTTAGCTGTCTTTCTCCATCAATACTGTCGTTTATGGACTCCATTTTCTCTTATCTGTTTCATTCTCCTCCCCTCTGGCTCACCCATTATCTCTCGTCTTGCATTTATATTATAGAGTACATTTCAGCACAGACATCTATGGAACATTCCATAACTGTGTGAGATGATTCTGAATAGAAGGAATTTATTGTCTGCTATAGCGGCTTTTGACAGAGACGGCAAGACAGCAAGATGTTCATCGTCGTAAAATTCTCACGTCACAACTGTTTTCTAGTAAAAATAGAAAAAGAAAAAGTGAGCAGAGTGAAAAACCAGAAGACTTTGTTTGAATAAAGTATTCTGGAGGCTTACGGAAAGCGACACTCAATCCTGATCTTCTATACACGAATCAGCAGGAAATGAGTTAAAGGATGTTGATCCGGCTCCCAGATTGCAATATGATTGAGCAACCATGAAACGTGCCACAGAAGCAATTTTGATCCATGGCAGCCCCTCCCCTTAACCCACAGAACCGAAAGGATCAGCCACTAATGTCCCGGTGTCATTACACGTCGGAGGTTATGTGTAGTAAGAGCTACCATGGAGGGACAAGGGCAACCTACACAATATTGGGTCTAATCCTAACCCTAACCCTWGGTTTTAATTTTATTTTAGTTTTAATGTTTATGAGTTTTGAGTGATGTTTCGAATATATATATTCATATTGTGCATTAAACTATGAAGAGTTTGACTGCAAAATGTGATAAATGCTGCTTTCAGACTTTCATTCATTTTGACTAATTAACTCAATCAGACATTTGACAATAACAAAACATTTTTGTTGAAAACAGCTATATGTTCTCCTTTTAGACGTTTTTGATCCATCTCTAGCTCTAGTCTTGCTGCATTTGGGAGTCATTATGAACTTTTTTGGTAATAGTTATGAAAGAAAAATTAAGCAGAGAGATGAGGCGACAACGCTCAAGAGACGATGGATTTCTGTCCAAGACACATSAGATACATGTGTTGTGTGCAGGACGTTGTTACATTTGTTACATCTGGTTATAGTTGCTACTGCTTGTTCTCTCCAATCAGGATTTCTGAGCTCTATTATAACCTTATGGGACTACAGACATACAGTACAGTACTGTATGTGCGCTTGGTGGATGCTTGAACAAACGTTAAAACCTGTACTACAGTACAACCAGAATAATTTTTGCATAATGGTTTGGCATTTTTGCAATTATTAGTTTGTAAGTATTTTGCAGTCAAACTTTACATTTGCATTTATTGTCATTAAACCTGTTCTCCTAATGTAAATGATTCCACAAATTACGAATTTACTAGTGAAATAGTGGAACTCACTCCCTTTTAGATTATGATGAGAACATTTAATGGGGGAACATTTCATTTCTAGTGCAGCAGAGGTATCATACAGAGATCCCATTTTATACAGTTTAGTCATAAGTATTTACAATTTATAAGTTCTTGTAAAATTTGAGKGACACCTGAAAATTTCTCTCCTGCCTTTTAATAGAAAAATGGTTGTTCACTAAAAGGGAAATGCTACAGGATATAAAAGATGAGCATTTTTCTCATTCTTCTTATCACTCATGATTTACATTGACTTGAACGTGATGTGAATTGAACATTCATAAACCAGTCTTGTGAGTCTTGTAAAATCAAGTGGGTGTGACTTACATCATTTTTGACCTGTGGATTTAAGATAAGATGTGGGAAAGATTTGGAGATTTGCCATACAATTCAGTCTCTCTCTCTCTCTCTCTCTCTCTCTCACAGTACTAAATAGAATTTCATTTTTCTCTTTTAGTTCGGTTGGACTTGCAATTTTACACTTTTAACACTATTGACCATTTATTGACTGACTTCCTTGTTGTGGTTTAGATCTTACATGACAGACTTAATGGTGTCAAATACTTAAGTCCTCTGGTCCAAACAAATGGAAAACCTTCTATGAAGCAGAGCTAAGCAATAGGTTATTGACCATGCTAGCCTTATTAGCTTCAGATTGTGTCATGTTAACATGCTAATGCTTTGCCACAGCCTCACATGATGTGCCAGGTGGACAAAACACCAGGCAGGATGACCCAGCACCCCACCCACCACCCACTGTCCTATCAGGAGTGGATCTGCCATCAGAACGGGGACGATCGTGTTTACATCAACCACAGAGAGCATTATGTCTAATGCTAGTGCCAACGATTCACAATGCCACTATATCTACCCCATCCASGGTTGCCACCTGTTCATTGTTTTTCTTTAGTTTGAACTTTTTACATGGCATTTTCAATCACAATATGTAATGCTCCTTTTTTTATAAGCCTGATTTTATAGTGTTATTTTATACATGTACTGTATATTGCATAACTATTATACAATCTATCCAGAAATGGTTGCAGTGATAATAAACACAACATTGGTCCATATACACACATCAGTTGGCTTACAGATGCATGTGGGAGACACATTTCTCTACAAACAGGATATGCCTAGCATAAATTGTGGTGTAGCAAGAGGGAAGAGCCACTTTGGATGTGCACGCTGCAACTAAGAACCAAATCCTACTTCAATTACTTCAATCTAAATACAAACTGAAGGCAACTTCCACATTTATGGTCAGTAAAGATTCATCTGACGAGGATATGATTGCTGTAGCTGAACTCAGCTGAACTGTTTCAMTCCATGCCGTAATGCAAAATGAAAACAGCAGGGTATCTGCACRTGTTTGGTGCACTGCAACACTGTTAGAGGATAAACTGTAATGCACAGTCCCTATAATGTCATCTCTTTCAGTTTTGACAATTTACCGGTTTCATAATTCAATGCAATCATGTGGTACCAAATCATGACCTCAATCTGTCAACCATATACTCAAGAGCTGCAAATGTAGATGCATATTTAAAAACAGCCTCAGCCAGATTAAATTTATAGACTGCACTCATAATTTAATAACGTGCAAGCAATATAATTTTCATTTTGAGTTTACTTTACTGGAAAAAGCTTTTTACCACAAGCCTCTTAAACTGGACACACTGTTATTTCCTTTTATATTTATAACGATATGAAGTGATTTTTTTTTTTTTTTTTGCAATTCGTCCTTGTTTGCATCTTGAGCCTTGAACATGTACATACATTATGTACTTTATATTATTGCTGAATCTGGTATACACTTACTTGACGCTTTATTAGGTACTCCTGCACATTCATGCAGCGATCTAACCAGCCGTTCATGTGGCAATTCCACAATATATAGAATCATGCAGATACAAACCAGTTAGTTACAAACTGTGTGATCTGTTTGACTTTAACTGTGGCATGGGTACGAGATGGGCTGGTTTGAGTTTATCCGAAACTGCTGATCTCTTGAGATTTGCACACACAACAGTCTGAACACAGAATGGTGTGTAAAACAGCAAACAGTGAATGAGCAGAGGTTATGTGAGCTGAAACACCTGGATGATAAGAGACTGGAGTAAAAATGACCAGACTGAGGGGAATAAGTCTCAAAATCCTGTGTTGATCTTGTATCCCATTGTACATATATAAACACTGTTGGCTCTTAGTTCAACTCGGGTGACTTTGATGTGCTGTAACTCAAGCTCTCTTAACATCTGAGTTAAGCCGAAAAACAACTTAAAAACACACACACCCTGTCAAAGTTTAATGTGGATGGGCTACAACAGCTGAAGGTTCCACTCCCGTCAGGTAAAGACAAGAATCTGAGGCKCTCATGGAACAGCGTCACTGGAACTGGATGGTTGAAGACYATCCCGTTCCAAGACCAGGTGATTTTCCTTTYCAATTCTTTTACAGTTTAGGTGTTATGATAGCCTCAGATTCCTGTTCTTGGCTGAGAAGAGGATTGAAACTTGATGTGGTGTWCTGCTGTTTTAGCCTGTTCACCTCAGGGTTAGATGTTTTGCTCGTGCTGAGATGAGTTTGGTGTGAAAATCCAAGGAGCAAGCATTACCCAGGCTCTGCCCTGTAGTATATGCCTGATTTTTGCATTGTGTTACCGCCACACGATTGGCTGATTASATAACTGTGAACCTGCAGGCGTGTATTCCTAATAAAGTGGACAGTGAGTGTTATCGTTGAGACACAAATTGTATTGGTCATTTATGTGAAGTGATTGTAAAAATAACTTTCAAATGAATTTAAAAATATATAAATATGAATATAAAACTCAACTCCCTATTATAAAATATCATTCCATAATTCTTATTTTCACAGTAACATTGCTGTATTTTCTGTATCATTTTTATAAGAAAATTTAGTTTTTTTTTTTTTTACGGTTGTTTTATTATACATTTTCATTGTGATGTTTCAACAACGATATATTTTCTTTTACGTTTACATGTGCTATTTTTCTATTCTGTGAATACTTAGACTAGATATGTGAGCTGTATATAGTGCGGAAACAAGACTTCACTTCTCGGCTGAGTTTGAAAATGATCCAAAAGACTTATTAACCTGTTTAATTTTATTTTTTATACTATATGCTGGACTGGCAAAAAATCCAATATCCAAGGCCAAATATACAAATAAACCATGTGAAGACTGTTATCGGTACAATAATCTTTAATGTGATCTGTGTTTGGCTGCATTGTTCTTTACTGTATACCTTTGTGTGTCTGAATTTTTCCCATGCTATGGAAAAGATCCCCAGAGCATGGTTAAAAGTCTGTCGACTGATTAGCATGGCTCAGATGCTGCTCTAATGAGCTGGAGGTTTGGGAACAAATAGAGAGGGACCCAGATTTAATGCATGATGGATGCTGATAGTCATCTAGACTTGGTCATGTTTCTCAGCCTGATGAGAGAATTTTTTTTTTTTCTGGAATCCTGCCATTTTTAAATGGGGGGGGGAAGGAGACGGRATGGCCATGGGAGTTTACAAATGTCGCGTCCTGCAGAGACTGGATCTGCATGAGATGAACTTGTGAGATTTATTAAAGGTGGACAAACTGTGTATCTGCTGGGCAGCTAGCATGGTCTGTGCTGTGAAACAGCAGGATTTTAATGAGATGGCGGGCACATGGGACCATTCTGGCCTCAATGTAAGGGGAAAAAAGGCTACTATACTGCAAGCACTCAATGAGAGCATTGTTTGTTTCACTAGCCATTGGTGAGTCACCTCTCTGGAATGCATTCAGGACTGATATATAAAAATGTGTCAGTACCACCATAAAATATCAAGGTCTGCACATCCAAAATAGGCCGTCTTGGACCCATAAAAGTGTTCACGAGCACCCAAAATCTCTTACTAAGCAATAAGTCGTGCTTAAGCCATTATTAATATATCCATCTCATCCGTGTATACCAATCTGACTTGGAACCATATCGCGACTCAAGTGCAATTATTGCATTGACAGGGTCCGTATATTCTGTGGTACTTTGGAAGGTTCCCATACTGACACCCTTGTCTTCAAGTTCAAGTCTCAGGTTTTATATTTTATACGAATGTTACCGCCTTAAGACTCATTAGAGGGAAAATAGGTGCTTATTCCACCATTAATATTTTCACACGAGAGTACATGTATTTACTTTGGATGAGTGAACCCTCTCCGGATCCAACGTGGCTCTCTTTTTTGCAGGACTCCAGACACAATTTGGAACATTACATAAATATTTTTGCAGTGGTATCTTCAGAGGATGATACCTCTGGGAACATTATATGATGTAGTACATGTTCAGCCACTCACTCTTCTTCTCCAGCCGGCCAGAAATGTCTGTCCTGGTCAACAAAAGAGTAAATTACCCTCAGCCACCTAGCGATCTTTCAGATTCCTGGGGGAYTTCTGTTTTATGTTAGTGATCCCCGAGCAGGTCCTGGAATCTGAAGAAACGATGGGAAAGAGAGGAAAATTCTTCTAAGAGCTTGTAAAATGTAATTTGTCACCATCAATTAATGGAGCTTGGAGACTATTGACTGGTACCTCTTCATGGTGAGCTGCAAAGACAATCCACAGATTTCTCGGCAGTTACCTAGAGGCTTTTTTAATTTTATTRTGTCTATTAAGTGGGATGATATTMGCCTGTCCGCCTGCACTGCTCCGTCGCTGTCTCTTTTGTAATATTTTCTCGACTCTCCCACAGCTGAGATTCAGCGGAGACCCAGACGGTGGCAGCCATATTGGACACCTGCCATGCTCCACTCCCATTACGTGGTTAGTCAGGCTTCTACAGAGCAGCCAAATTTACAGCTGTGAGAGGGACTGGGGTACAATGAGGGAATGACCACCGCAAGAGATTTACTGAACTAATGAGTGAGGGCCTCGTCTTTTACTTCTGCTCTGAGTCACCCTGTCTTCTTTACTATCCAGTGCTGATGTAATTGTCTCAGAGCTCCAAATGTGCAAGGGGGTGGGGGTAGGACAGAGCTCAACACAGGCTTAAACTCTAGATTTATTTTTCATTGAAGAACTTCTGCCTGCTCTTGTAAGTTAAATTAAAATGAAGAGACCAAGACCGTACTACTGACCMCTTATAAGGGATGGGGTTATGGAGCACATATGCAAGCAATTAGGTACGGTRTGTWTTGTATATGTTTAGACCTTCTCACATTCTCAGCATATGTTCACCAGTSACATGCAGGCTTTGAAATATTCAAATGCGTATGATAGAATAGTCCAATAGAAGGGTTCATTTTAGGTGACGCTATAATAACTYGATGTCACCGCAGTGATTAAACAATTCAATTCAACTGGATTTGGCAATACAATTGTACAATGGCTCATTTCTTTCTTTCGAGAAAACTAATCATTGCATGTGTGATGTAGGGATAGTTAGTGGCTTTATATTTGTAGCTGTGATTAAACAGCTCCTTTAATCAAACATCAGGATCGATCTTTATGTTCGTTCGCTTGTTAAAGTGCTAGCAGTGCATGGAGGATGGAGATGGAGTTAACGCCTTGGCAACTGACCATCACTGATCATCACTTTATGTGTGGCATGACTAAAGTGGACAGAAAATAAAATCACATTGATGAAATTACTCCAGGTCCCCATGTTAATCTAAACGCTAAAGGATCCTGAAGAACAGGTTAAGAAAGTGACAAGCTTATTTATCTCTTAGCAAATGTACAGTATATAAAGTACAATCATATTAGAGATACACAGACGGGTCAAACTGTGCAGAAACTGATTATGGTGCAGCCAGGATTGTTGTGTGTGCTCTTACACATCTTGGCTTCCCGAGGGTTATCCATATTAGAGTATACTGTATAAGGTGTGGTCTTTTGTGAGAAATTGTGAGTGATTCTTTTTTTATCTTTTTATAAATGACTTTATGAAGACTTTATAGGAGTTTATTTGGGCTGTATGAACACCCAAGCACCTTACTGGAATTAAAATGTTTCACTCTGCGTTTTGTCTCTAATCAGAATTTATGAGCATCTTCTCTATTTATCATCCACTCTGGGTGATGAGAGAGAAGCATAAAAATAGCACACATTATTCTTTGTTAGTGGGCGTCTAGACAGTTCAGCTTCCAAAATACAAATGTTAGCGAGGTGGTATCTGGTGGAGTTTGAGTTATAATAGGTGTGTGTGTGTGTGTGTGCGTGCGTGTGTGCGTGCATGTGAGAGAGAAAATGGTTATCTTTGTGTCAGTCATGAGAGTAAAAATCAAATGCATAAAGTGTTTCACATTTTTTTTCCCCTTCAGTGAGGACTTTCGCTGCCTTTCTGGTTGCACGAACAAGTGATGCATGTCTAAGTCACCTAGAAACTTTTCCTCAGCTCTTTTTGTGCTGTCAACATTTAGTACACATTGGAATAGAACTGGAATATTTTTAATGTATTGCTGCCTGTCATACTATTTCACCCCCTAGACATGAACGTGAAGCTGGAAGAAAAAAAATTCCTGCTCAGGGTGTGCTGTTATAAGAAAATAATTAGTGATGGGGTTGAKTGATATGAGTTACTTTTAGAAACACAGGTACTGTGCAGAGGGATAGATAGATAGATAGATAGATAGATAGATAGATAGATAGATAGATAGATAGATAGATAGATAGATAGATAGATAGATAGATAGATAGATAGATA
>QMIH01000790.1:140565-152084 GCA_003987875.1 Clarias batrachus | reverse complement strand
CCGAGTTTCGTGTGCCTACATGAAAGTGTGTATGAGCTAGGCAGCAAAACCTCGTGTGGGGGCCCCTCGGGGACCCGGGTCACGAGACTCTCAGGCATCCTGATGTCAGCAGATTCCAACCGGTCTGCCAAGTTTCATGAGTTTTTGAGCATGTTAAGACCCCTGAAAAGTCCCCGGAAAAAAAAATCCTTAGGAAAACAAGAGGGTACTGAGCACCTTATAGTGCTTGGGCCCTAATAAATGAGACCCTGTCTGTGAAAACCCAGCTAAAGTCATGATTGTGTGATTTACTATTGTCTAAATAAGATCATATGTCGAATTATATTATGGAAAAAAAAGAATCACAAAACAGACTTAGGTTGGGTTTTTACAGACTGGCTCAAAAATAGTTTGATTCATAAAATTCTTTGTGTATTTGTACATGAGTTTTGTTTCTCAGATCTCATGTTAATGGTCTTCTCATGAATGAAATTTAATTTCATTGACCAATTGAATATTCCTGTCCCGTTTAATAAAAAATACAAACACCCCACATGGACCCCTTGCATAAGATGAACAGGTCACTAGACAACACTTTCCCAGGTGAATGTGCCTGAGTCACTTAGTCTGTAGATCACTATCTTCCTTACCTTCTGCTGACCTGCTGACCTTCACCACCACTTCAACATCAAGTGCAGGAGAACCACATGTATTTGTGCTCACTGATCTTCCCTACTGTCTATATACAGTACCAGTAACTGCACCTCTTCCACCTCCTCTGTCAAATGCCTAAAATTTGCAGTCATTTGCTTGAACCAGGATGGCGTACAGACAGGACGTTCAGTAGCATAGCTAACATCCTGGCACAACCCTACCAGCCTGAAATTGAACACTCTCAAACAGTAGAGATAATAGATTTTAGGAGAACCTCCACATCCAACAATTAACAACAGCAAAGTTATGCTGTAGCTGTAGAGTCATGTAAGTTCCTTGCTACCATAATCTCCAAGCATCTCAAGTGGGACATACTTGAGTACATATAAACACACACTCTATAATGAAAAAGAAGCTGWTTTCCCTAAGGCAACTGAAGACATTTAACCTGCCCCAGGCAGTGCTGATSCWGTTCTCCACTACCACTGTGGAGTCCATTTTCACATCATACATTATCGTCTGGTACAGCGGAGCTGCCAAACAGGTCATGCAAAGACTGCAGCCCTCTATTGACGAGCTGCACTCTGCCTGTATCAAGTGGCATGCAGGCATAATCATATCCGACCCATCTCACCCTGGACATTCACTGTTTGACCTCCATCAGGGAAAAGAATGAGAACAATGAAAGACTTCACCAGCAGACAGAAGAACGGCTTCTTTCCAAATRGTGTTGCTCTCCTAAACAGTTGACCTGTGCATCACCCAATCATATGTTTAACATTAGGTTTCCCCAATTAATTGACATTCCCAAATTGGCCATGGTGTGTGAATGAGTGTGTGAGTGTGTGTATGTGTATGTGTGTGTGCCATGTGATGGATTGGCACCCTGTCCAGCGTGTACCCCGTCTCGTGCCCTAAGTCTCCTGGGATAGGCTCCAGGCCCTGAGTACAGGATTAAGCGGTATAGACGATGAGTGAGTGAGTGATGTTTCACATTACCTTTACTTGTATATCATCATCTATTTATTTAAACGTCATTCCATTCCAATGTCCATTCATCTTTGCACATGCGCTTTAACTTTAATAACAGGCCTATTGAATGTGTTGCTCCTCATCATTTTTATACTATTATTATTATTATTATCATTATTATTATTATTATACTTACTGTAGCTAAAAAAACTGATTGTGATTCTAAACTGTTGTCAGTCTGTACTTTAACTTGTCTTAAGAACACATTTTTTTATTCTCATCCACACATTTTCACACAGCCCACATTTTCATGTACGTGGACAACTATAATTATACCATATTGCCTGTGTGTAGCATTAGCTCCAGTTTCATGCATGTCCCATATATGACAGCAACTAGCGATTAACAGCTGCCTATCTCATTCATAAGAGTACAAGAGCACATGGTAAAACAGCTCTGTGTAAAGTACAATTCATATCGTTGCACCTTGYATTAAGCAAACAGATGTCACTTGTGATTATTCAGCAGGTGCAAATCTGTGCCATGGCAAGCATAGGTGAAAAGCTAGGGCGAAGGTTCAAATGCAACCTCCTGGAAACTCACATACTATAGAGAAGGTCGTCTGTACTTGCTAATAATCCCCTTAATTCAAGCTAACATGGCTGGACCAGATTCAATCACTCCAAGAACTCAACTGTTGGCAGAGCTGAAACGAGGCAAAGAGACAGTCTCACCTGCTTTATTCAAACATCACATTTAAAGAAGCACAGTATATCCTAGAGCGCAAGACCTAGACGTAATCCATCCATCAGGTCTCTTCAGCTTGCCAATATCCTGTAAGGAAGCCTGCTGTGATGAACCGAGCCATCAGCGGTCTTATTGTAGCTCTGCTAAACACTGCTGCCAAAGTGCTGCCAAAAGCCCTTTCACCTGCTGCTACGCTCATAATCGCAGTAAGATCATATTATCTTCTATACATTATACAAGTTCAAGTCCAGTTCCTGAGTTGTGTTGATGTGTCTCACCTTTGCTGGCCATTTTTGTTGTTTCCACACCAAACCCCCTCTCCTCCCTGCACTCCTTAGACCCAACAGGCTTTTTTTGGCCACCTCTAGCACAGTCAGCAGTAAGGAGCCAACCAGACCTAATTATATCCCCCACCATTTGGACACCCCATCTTCACACACACACACACTCTCTCTCTCCCTCTCTCTCTAAGCCACTCCCTATTTCTTCTCTCCAGAGCCACTTAAAGTGTCAGGAGTTGTGTTTGCGTGTAGAGATATCTTGAAGCAAAAGTTTCCTAACCTGCTTTACCCAGCAATAATAACAACAGCTAATCAATACTCGTTTATGGTAATAAATGATTAAATGTCAGCCATTAAAAATGAATGAACATTAAAAGGGGTCTTGCTCCTTTCAGAACTGACTTCGCTCGAATCACAATTTATTTTTATTRGATCTTTGCAAGCTACAGAGTTACAGAATTCTTATGTTGATATGTATGATGACTTCAGATTCAGGTTCTACTGCATGGATGGCATGTTCAGATTATTAAAATATCTAAATCAAGTTTACGTCAAGTAAATGTAGGTCAACGTTTTATCTATATAAAATTGACTGTGTTAGGTTATGTGGTAATGGGTGTATAAGGTTAAGATGTGTCTAAGGTCTGAGTACTAATGTGTGCAGTGTTATGAATATGTAAATAAAGGGATAAGTTTAAGTTTAGCACTAAATTAAGTAAGTTTTAAAGAAGCAGATTGTAATTTTTCAGTGGCTTAGCAGTCTCCTCACACCTTTAGGCTTGAGAGTTTGGATCTCACCTCCAGTCAGCACCTGAACATTAGTAGATTGGACWTGTTTGGCTGGTGCATCCCATGGGTGCTTGATCGGAGTAGGAACTGTGGAGATTGGAGGCTGGGTTGGTCGCCTTGGGCTCTTTGCCCGATGGGTGGTGGGCTGTGATGCACTGTGTGTTCTGGTCCCTTTCTATCATGACTTTTATTTTATTTAAGCATTGCCATTYATTTTGGATTGGACTGGAGGGGCTAGCGTTTGGGCATGAGGGCATGGGTGAGCCTYGGATGCCCATGATCTTGTTACTTATTTACTGATATGTAATTAATAATCATATTAATCAAAAACAATCAATAATGTTATTCAATTCACCTGGTGATGGTGTTAATTATGGCTGATTGGTTTAGTTGTAGAAAAGTGTCCTTTTCCAGTTGTATTCCACGTTCAAGCCATTGTGTGGTGATATAAAATATGTATACCATTCTATAATTTCGGAAAATAAATAAATAAATAAATAAATAAATAAATAAATAAATATGGTTGCAATTTATACATGTGTACAAGTTTGTATAATGTATTTTTGATATCTTACTATTCTTCTATGTAGGTCCTTTAATCAGTACAAACTGCACCTTAAACTGTACGTGGTCCTCTAATTTAATATTATGACAGTACAAGCATTTCAATAATATTTTAATGTAGTCAATCTTTTGCCCACAACAGGCCACAGAGATGAGTCARGTGGATATAAATAGCCTTGATGTGTCAGGAAATAGCATCTTTATGTCTGAATACACCCCCCCACACACACACACACACACACTGGATGTGGCAGGCCATTGGAAACTGTGTTCCCTTAATGTTCCTGTCTCTGATACATTTTAGATGGTATATTAGTGAGAACGTAGTGAGTGCTTTCTGCTGCCATTTATCTATGAGAGGGGGGAAAATCTGACTATGGTGGATGTTATATAACTCGGGCATCCACTGGTTTTCTCTCTGGGCCTTGAAAAAAGGTATACTTCCTTTTTCTTAATGACTATATGTGTGATTGTTTAACGGCCATGTTCTTTTTTATTAAAAGATCATTATTAGGACCTTGAATTATGTCCTCACTGTGGTCCGTCCAGTTTAAAATAGTTGTTCATGCATACAGTACACACAATGTGTGGGGGCGGATGCTTAGATTTCTGTTGTTCAATAATCGAAAGGGTTCAAAAGATAGGAAGACAAACAGAGAAAAGGGAAAATAAAGGGAACCAGTGACAGTGACACAGAGATTGTGCATGCATGTGTAAAGCAAGGAGGAAGGAGGGGAAGAGCAGGATTGGAGGACAGAAATAGCTCAGCCAATCAGAGGGACAACAGGCAAATAACAGGTTCGGGGAGAAGAGAGGGAAGGGAATAGCACTGAGAGGCAGAGCAGTACGTAGACGACAGCAGAGCAATTTGAACAGAACGATAAAGACTGAGGATAGGTTAGATTCCTGAACACAGCCAGTGATGGGTAGACTATCAAGGGGCAGGTTTCCTGGATTATATTATTTGCTGATGTTTGGAACAACAGGATCAGTCTCTAAGGCAATCATGCTCTGAAGGCCTTCAGCACCAAGGCTGCACACAACGGCCAAGGCACAGATAGAAGCACAAGGGCGGAGGCTGGGAAACAGGGCCTGAGGATTTAGACACTGATTAAAGACAGCATGAGAACATCCAGGAAGGGAAGCGTAGAAATGCCAGCTTTTGTCAGGCAGCTGGTGAAGGAGACAGAGAAACGGGTCACCTCCTTTTTTAAGGGGGGGCGTGGAGGAGGAGGAGGGGGTGAGCCGGCTGAAGGCGAGGAGGCTGGAGAGGAGGAAGGGGTCATCCCCAGTCCTTACCTTGACCGCCCTGTGCTGGACAAGTATTTTGAAGAGGGCTGTGCCTCCTGGGGTCTCACCTATGCTCTGGGCAGCATGCAGGGCTGGAGGGCCCACATGGAGGACTTCCATAACTGCTTCCCTCAGCTCGGTGGAGAGCTCTCTCACTGGGGCTTCTTTGCAGTGTATGATGGTCATGCTGGCAGCACAGTGGCTCAACACTGCTCGCGCAACCTGCTGGAGCACATACTAGGTACAGGTGAGTTAAAAGCTTTCTTAATACCCATTAGAGTGCTTCAATTTCTTTTCGCCAGGGCGGATAGTTATGAAGTATGACGTTAAACCTGTTGTGCAGCTTTTGATATTTATGACTCATTGTGAACATCAGCATTATTTCAGTGCRCTTGCCATGTATAGTTCCAGTGAATTKCATCACTCCTAGCGGAGGATACTTACTGCATATGCATGGATGCATCGTTCAGAATATTAAGAAAAAAAGAACACAACTGGCACAAATGTAACAATTGAAACTGCAGTTTGGTAACTTTAAGTCAATAATAAGTTACTGATGCTTTTATACAAAGCAATCTACAGTGGAGACAGGGCACAGTTAAGCAGTTGAAGGTTAAATGACTTGTTTAAGGACCTACCAGTTTTTGGCAGAGTCTCACCATCTGATCAGTAAATCAGTAAAGTTTTAATCACTGAGCTATCATACCTCCGTCTATGCTGCTGCATTGAAGCCACCCCTA
Organism: Clarias batrachus; assembly: GCA_003987875.1. Taxonomy (NCBI): domain Eukaryota; kingdom Metazoa; phylum Chordata; class Actinopteri; order Siluriformes; family Clariidae; genus Clarias; species Clarias batrachus. Next base: position 146,068 of record QMIH01000790.1, on the reverse strand, counting down.
GCCTTAACCTGTGTAACTTTTATATAAATAGAGTCGGGGCAAATTTCTACAAACTCACAAGGATGACGTTGTATTGTCATGATTTGAATGGCCAAAATGTCACTTTCAAATTCACTTCCATTTTCTGCATGGTGGATAACAGATACGATATGTATCATGTTTCTTATGGATGCATTTCTATCAGCTTTGTATCAATTGTGACTTCTGTTATTGCATTTGTATCTATTGCGGTTTCTGTGATTGCATAAAATGTATCCTGACTTCCTCTCACAGGTAAGATCCGGGCAGAGGAAGATATGGAGCATGTAACTGAAGGCATAAGGGAAGGGTTTTTCCTCATGGACAAACATCTCCATGCAATGGCCTGCCGTGAGGGCTGGGAGCGTGGTGGCACCACTGTGGTCTCCACTGTGATCACTCCACACCATATCTACTTTGCAAACTGTGGAGACTCACGGGCAGTTTTGTGCCGTGCCGGGCATGTGGCCTTTTCGACAGAAGACCACAAGCCGTTCAGTCCGGGGGAGAAGGAGCGCATCGAGAATGCTGGTGGTTCAGTCACTCTGCAGCGTGTTAATGGTTCCCTGGCTGTATCCAGAGCTCTTGGTGACTTCAGCTACAAGTCAGTCGAGTGGCGCCCAGCTACTGAGCAAATGGTCTCTCCGGAGCCAGAGATCTCAGTCGTGGAGCGCTCACCAGCGGATGAATTTATAGTTCTGGCATGTGACGGTGTTTGGGACACGGTCACCAATGAGGAACTCTGTGCATTCGTTCGCAGCCGACTGCGAGTTTGTACAGACTTGCGAGAGGTCTGCTCCCAAGTCATCGACCTTTGCCTCTATAAGGTAGGCCTTCACTGAATAAACCACAGTAGACCGCAAAGGAAGGAAGTTCATCTATTAGACCTCGTTTAAAGTTGTAATTGGTTAACAGTTTCTCTCTCTAAATAATCTATGACTCCCACARGGCTTCTGTTTCACGCTTCAGGACTGCAAGGTGGGATTTTGCCAATGGATGCATTTAGAAACCAGCAACACCGATGCTTCATATTTTGTTGGCATGACTGTATTTAGAGAAGCACAGAAGTCTGAACACCCACACATACTCTTTCACAACTCTACAGTGTCTTAGTCTGATTCGAGCTGGGGGATTATGTAAGAAAAAGGATGACCTACTGGCAATGAGAGGCTTTAGAGGGAGTCGGGGGGGGAGCAGTAAGCTCTATTTTGTGACGACATTTCCACAGATTCAAAGCAAATCTCTAAGCCGCCAATGGATGTCCTACTTTTAGCCACAGGGCAAAATTAGGACATTTAATGTATCAGAGAGTAATGATAGGACACATGGCCAACAGTAAACCTCACAAACTCTCGGCAAAACCTGCATGTGAGTCACAGCATAATGAATGATCAGAGAAGTGGTGTTCTTTTAGCCAAATGGTGTAAKGTCAAACACTAAACCCATATACTGTACAGCATTTGTCAGACTTGTCCCATATGTGTATAATTATTCCAAATTCAGACTGCATCACAAGGACATAAATGCCCCTTCCACTTTGTTAGGACATTCGGGCACATACTGTACRTGCAGTTATCTAATCAGTCAGCCAGAGTGTTACATGGGTGACACAGTGAGTACCAATGTCTCTTCACAGTTTTAAGTTCCCCAGTTCGTACCTGAGCTCAAGTTACTGTCAACATGTTTTTTTTTTTTGTTTTTTTTTTGAAAAACATGCCAGTAGACGAACTGGCTATGGTAAATTACTCCAGGTAATGGGTTGTTCCTACAGTAAGTATCTTCACTATAACCTCTTCTCTTTTGTTGCTCCCCAGGGAAGTCTTGACAATATCAGCGTTATAGTGGTGTGCTTCCCTGGCGCCCCCCAGCTTTCTCCTGAGGCAATACATCAGGAGGCTGAAGTAGAAGACTACTTGGAGGCGAAAGTTGCCGGTGTGTAAAAATATATATAATATATATATAATTACGCTTTATTTGTTGTGAGTTATGACTGTCCTCTCATTTCTTATTTTTATGCTTATTATTAAAGTCATGAATGCTATCTTTACCTTAACAATGTTTAAAAACAAAGAAACCGAACTGCAAATGCCTGGATTTGTGTCTAATATTTGTTATATCTAAAGTCAGTCTTCTTGCCAATTTTTACAAAGTGTGCACTAATAGCAAGTTGCAGTTTCATTAGTTATACAAAACCACTGGACAAAAAGACTTTTGTGTAGTGATATTTCCCAGGCAAGAATTTTCTGTAGTAATGAACGTCAAAAAGCTTCTTTGACTTTTAAGTAATGAAAGGTTATGAAACCTTAACCATTAACTCTCTCACCGCAGACATAGACAAGGTGTGCCATGTAAACATGGGTCCAAAGGTCACATTATCCATTCACTCACTGGGTGTGGCTCGGCTGTAYTATGTATATGAAAAACTACTTGAAACCCCTCGCCCATCGCCATGCGCCTTATCAGCCATACTGAGCAAACTCACATGATTCATTAATTACACTTACCTGTTCCTCATTTTGATTCATGGCCATAGATAAATTACACTTTGCATAAATTACACATTATAAGAGGACATGGTAAGAAATCCGCTCCAGACTTCATTGTAGTAAAACAAAGATAATGTAACGCAAATGAAAAGTAAAAATAAGCCAAGGAAAAGCCCACAGTGCTGAAACCAAGAGGAAAATCTTACAATGAGTTATGTTTGTGCTATTCTTTTTTTTTTGTCTCTAGTGATCTGCAAAGTGTAATTACAAGACAATTCACCTAAAAACATATTTTATTTTTTGTGATCAAGCCTAGAAAATACTGATGGTTAAAATATGTTTTAATAAAAGAGAAGATTGAATAGATTGAATAAGTTAAAATATTGTATAAAATACTGTATATCCTATAAYGTGGAACAGGTAGTTTTGATGAAATTCTGATAAACAAACGCAAAACTAAATAAATACTATTATGAAAATTTTAAATTGTAATATTTATCAAAAAAAAAAAAAGAACAAGTAAGAGAAAAAAAAAACTGAAGAAGCCAGATTTGATGTCTACCCCAATAAATATTATAATAAATAAGAATGAAATCTTAGTACTCCATCAGCATGTCATCTGAGCACAATAAATTAGATTAGATTTATTGTCATTGTGCAAAGTACATGTACAAAGCCAATGAACTGCAGTTAGCATCCAGCCAGAACTGCAGAAGTGGCCTATTTACAATAAATAACAAATGTAGTAAAATGATATACTGTATATTGTATATCGTATGTACTGTATAGGGGTGTGGGCGTCTTGCTGTATTACGGAAGGTGCAGTAGATATTTTAAATATTATTTATAGGGTAAGGTAAAATATACCTGTGCAAATAGTGATGTGCAGTGGTGAAGATAAGATGATAAACAGAATATACATACTGTATGTACATAAATGGATGTGTGTATAATACAGTGTGTACAGAATAATTATGGGTTGAATATACAGTAGCACAATGATGAAATTATAAATTATGAATGATGGAAAGGTGCATAGTGGTGCAATATAAAGTGGAAGAGACAGTAGTCTCGGACATTAGTAGTGTACTAGTTATTATGACCTGATCAGCTGTTCTGTATGGCAATAGCCACAGGGCAAAAGTTATATTTCAGTCTGTTTATGTAAGCACTGAGGCACCTGTAGTCCCAGCTCAATGAAAGAAGGTGCATGATTAGGGTGAGAAGCATCTTTGATAATGAAAATTACCTTTTGCAGACAGCATTTATGTAAATGTCCCCCTGGTGTGTAGCTGAATGCTGATGATTCTTTGGGCAGTTTTCACATGCTTTGGAATGAGGAGAAAGCCGTTAATATGGATACAATAATAYACACATAGAAGATCTGGAAATTCTGGATTATTAAATCCATTCAAGATACAGAAATTTGTACTTTATTGGGTTTAATTACTATGTCAAAATTCTCAAACCTTCTGTTAACTTCCATTTTTTTTATTGAAAACAAATTAAATAGACTTTTGGACTCCAGTGAATAAATATGTTGTTATTTTACCACAAATCTCTACATTTACCATAAACATCTACAATTATTATGTAAGTACCACACAGTTAATTTACCGGTTATTCTTCCAGACAGACACACRGACAAACACAACTAAAGAAAGAACTACAGTAGGAAAAAAATGGAAAGAGATCACAAATAAACGGGTTTAGCATGGCTTAATTGATTCGAGCACTAAATGTGACSTATATTGCACCACTGCCCATCATGTTAACAATGATATATAWTCACAACCTGTACAATCTTTATACACTATAGAATCCAAATCCAGCCTCACTGAAAACTGATACATTGCATGAATTCCTTCTGGACAGAAATCTTCGAGGAACTTAGTGGAAGAGGAGACGAGCCTGACCTCCTGTCAGTTCTTACTGTTCTGGCTTCCACAGAGATCCCTGGGCTCCCACCAGGGGGAGGCCTTCAGAGCAAGTAAGGCACATTGCACTTTGCCTACCTTCAAAATGGAATCGAAGATGTTTGGTATTTGATGCTGCTTCTTTAATTTTGTTACAAAAAAACTGTAAAGTTAATATAAATAACAAGTAATAGAAGTCCAAACTAAACCAGTAATGCTGATGTGGTGCAGAACAGGGTGTGGTTCAGGATTTATTTTGACTTAAACTCTCCTGTGTAGTACCAGGTCCCATAAGTATTTTTTTTTTCTTTCTTAAATAATCATTTTTAGAAACRTAAACTGTTTTAATGCTTTTGTTTTATTTGAGCACAAGATACTACAGTTAACATTAATGACATTTTTTGCATCTACGTTTTTTTTTTTAGGTTACATCCACTGTCCAACTAATCTATATCTACACCATCTACACTTTCTTTTTTTTTTTTACCATCATACTTTTTTTGTAAATTATAATATTTTGACTGATATCTTACTTTTTTTCCCTTGAATTTTCCAGACGAAACTGCATCATTTCTGCTTACTATCAACAAAAGGAGGTCCGTAAAGCCAGATTAGCCCAGGTGACATTTTCTGTATTTCAACATAAAAAATAAACGGAAGTACTGAATAACATGGTCAGTATAAACCTATTACATAATTTAATGATATTGTTGTGAATTATTCCACTGATTGATCATTTTGCTGTTACCAAGATATAGAATCTTGTATAGAAATATGTTGATAAATTATCATATATACTAGAAAATAAATATTAGATTTAAAAAAACGAAATATTAATGTTAATGATCTGATTAAGATAATTAATCACATTAAGATAAATTTGGCATTGATTACTGAATTCAAGTCCACATTATTGAGATTATATACTCACCGGCCATTTCATTAGGTACACCATAGTTGTTATATTGAACTTCCAGCCGTCTAACACACAACATGACTGCAGATCAATCCCTGCTATCTGTWATCACCCAARTGAGGATGGGTTCCCTGTTGAATCTGGTTCCTCTCAAGGTTTCTTCCTAT
>QMIH01000790.1:89925-120646 GCA_003987875.1 Clarias batrachus | reverse complement strand
AGTATAAGTATGCATATGTATTCAGTGCTTGGTTTGGGCCTCTTTTGCAGCAATTACTAAATATAAATATTAATAAATATTATTAATATAATAATAATATCATATAATATATATTCATATAAAATAATAAATATTCTTATTTTCCGAGTTTCATCTGTATATGAAACATACTCGGACCTGGAGTCTAATAAATTATGCTCAACATTATACAATGTGTAATAACTGCTAATGCTGCGTGGCGCTATTATCTTGCTATTGTCATTTTGACTTATATTGTGGGACCACATGACCCATTTGAGTTTTTCTTTTTTTTTTTATGTGACAGAAAATTGGAGCTATGTATGTGGCCATTTATTTTCATTAATATTATGATTTTGCTCAACTCACCTTCATGTGAAACATATAACATAAAGGTGAGTGGTGTAACTGGTCACAACTGGCCAGACAAATACCCCAACAAAGTATCCCAGCTTACTGCATAGTAATGAAGGAAAAAGCAAAATGCTAAAAGGTTTTCTTTAATTTAGAAATRACATACAAGAGTATCCTTTGCAGTATCATGTGTGTATACCTAAACWGTTYTGAGAAGTGCAACAGTGCAAATGACGGACCTTTAATATAGTGTAATCGAACAGACCTGTAATGCATCACTGTGCTACTGAAGAGAGATTCCTGAAAGACAACCCTGTTTTATACAGAAGTATTAATGTTATTCCTGTTTCTTGTTATAATACAGCAGCATTTCATTACATTATACTGTATAAGTGCATTATATACTGGAAGTGCATGTAAATACAAGTTAACAGACTGATTACTGGTTGTGTATATATTGCTGCACAGGTTCAATATTGGTTGTTATTGCAGGCAGTGTAAACTCCTCAGGAACATAAAGCTAATGTACATTCATTCTCTGCTTATACACGCAGACTAAGGCTATTGAAATGTAGCTTGAGCTTATTGCATATATTATTCAGTGTAACTAAATTACCAAAAATAATAATTATTTACTAATAATAATAAATAATAACAATTTTGGATTAACAATGCAATAAGGCCGCATTACAGATTTAGCTTTTGGTTCTGAGAGGTATATGGAAGACTCTTGATACAGTTTTTTTTTTTTTCTCTATAACCCGAGATATTCTGCTAAAAAGACCACCAGTACTTTGGTGAGGTTCTCCACTGTATCACTGTGAATCTTGTCTGCGTTGTCCTCCACTGTATGCCGATATGATGGGAAGGGTGTGGCAATTATGTGTAGCACTGGAACCCCTGCAATCAAGCAGAAAGAATGAGAACCGAGCTASAGTAATTTTAAGCTTTTTTATTATCGTTATTTTTTTGGAAATAAAAAGGAGTGAACTGTTCAAGGAAAATTTAAGCTAAGGTTCTTATACTTACCTTGCTGAAGGAAAGGTGTATGGTCATCATCTACCGGCCCCATAGTTATATCTTTTCTAAAGTACGCCTCCTCACTGGGGTGGGACGACAGCAATCCCAGCCTATGGAGTCTCTTTTCTTCAAAGAAACAGAGTTATKTTATTCATTACAAAAGTATTTTAGTATAAAATACATGATGCTGAGGACTGCCACATGCTTGGATATACACCAATAAGCCATAACATTATGACCACCTGCCTAAGTCACCTGCAGCTGTTGTGGGATGTCCCTGATTTGCAGTGGTCAGGACCCAAAAGAGGAAAAAAACCCAGTAAACTGGCAACAGGGTCATGGGTGGCCAAGGCTTACTGATGCACAAAGTCTGGCTAGAATACCTGGTGTAGCTCAAATTGACGAAAAGGTTAGTACTGGTTGTGATAGAAATTTGTCAGAACACACAGTGCATCACTGTTATGGTGGCAGATGAGGGAACCTACTCAATATTAGATGGCTCGTCATAATGATATCACTGACTGGTGTATGTGTGTTCAATGCATGTGTCTTATTTTAGGGTTCTTTTATTTGCATTGTGTAGTCTTTGTTTTCAGTCCACCAGTTACTTAACCAATAAAATGTATGACCATTATTATTATTATTATTATTATTATTATTATAAGTAGAAGGAGGAGGAGGAATCAAAGCAGTAGGATTAGGTGGAGGAGAAGCAGGAGTATTAGTAATATTAGTATTATTATTAGTAGTAGTAACAGTTCTCAACTGTGGAACTTTAGTGAGTGACTGTTGTTATGAATATTGAACCAGTTAAACCTATTTTGTACCTGCATTTTAAAAAACCTTCTCTTTTTAGACCTAAAATATCTTCTTTCATTACCTGCCAGTACAAGTTGATCAAACCAGCGAGCACTGTTCGCAAAATGATTCACAAATGTTGGACTTGGGCCACCAATCAGAGCCAAGAGAATGAAGAGATCCTGGTGGTAGCAATACAATTTTGTGAGTATCAGTAGAGTTGATTTCAGAAACAATTTCATAGAAATACCAACAAAACAAAAAAAAACACCTACAGTACACACTCTTACCACGGCATGCAACAGTGTTGTGTGTTCGGAGCCAGGAGGATGTGGAACATGGGACATGTGTTCAGCAAGATGGCGAGAACCATACAGGGAGTCGGAGGAGGTCCACTCCTCAAAAGCTTCTGACCCATCGAAAAAAGCCAGCTGCAGTGTCACCTGAGCCATCTACACAAAGAGCAGACACAGGAACACTGCTCAGATGTAGTCAGTGCTGCTCACCATGTTCTTACGATCCTAACGGTCTCCCCATTCTGAACCATTCATAGCCACAGGCTATTTGAGAGTATTGCAGCTGAGCATGTGCATTGTTTCATGGGCACAATAGTCCCATCTCCTGTTAATTACTTCCAGCATGATAATGTACAGTACCATGTCAGAAAGCACAAGGCCTTATCTTAATGTATCTTATCTTAATGCGTGGCAAAATTTTGGTGAAGCCCCACATATACAGTAGCTGTCCACGTACTGCCTGCGATACAATGCTGTTCATGTTATCACTTATGTTACTGCTGCTATTAAAAGTTGTTTATTTAGCAAATACTAATTAATTAAGAGAGTCTAATTTAAAAGAGCCTAATTTGATTAAGCTCTCTTAAATGTTATTAGAAAAAAAATGTTGCCAAGAAACTGAGAAGTCTACACACTTCTGTCCCAAACATTTTCCTATATGTCCTAAAACGCACTAACACTAAATCACATCTGGCACTGAATTCATTTCTTTAAACAGGAATCTAAAGCAAACCTGGTTACTTTACCTTAAGGGAAATGTCTTTCTCCTATAAAGAAATTAAAAGGATTTCTGTGACAGCCACGAGGTGACTTTGGACTTTTTGTCCTTCTGTACATCGGAGAAAGTCATCAATTATTCATTTGAATGATCCCAATACACCATTTAGTACAGAAACTCAATTCCATTGGGAAGGAGCTAAATATATACGGTTACTCTCACCTCTCTGACATGTTATATGGCRTCTAAAGTTTGCCTTTATTAAGAAAGTCACCATTATTAACTTTTAATCKAATCTATAYACTATGCAGGGAAACCTCCAGATGTGCAGGATACTGAGGCTATCATGGACATAGGCTCACACAAACTGGGCAGATGAAGATTCTTGAAGTGGAACCCAAGGTGGTCTTCTGCTGTCGTAGCCCATCCACATGACTCCTAAATGAGCAGGTGTACAGGTGTTCAGGGTACGCAGGGAATGTAGATGATTACTGACAAGGGACGAGCAACAAAACGTACCTGCTGTTTGAGCATTTTGAGGTGGCTGTCCAGCGCAGTGACCAGCTCCAGCATCATAGCACACGGAACTGCTGAGTCACTCGCCCCCACAAACACCTGCTTTGGCTCCTGATTCCCCAAAGGTATGTTCTTTGTGTCATAATGGCAAGCTAAAAGCAGACGCCGTGGAGCCAAGGGGTCCAACACTGCCAGGATGTTAGAGAAGTTGACCGGGCCACGGGGGGTTTCGGAGTTGAAGGAATCGATCTGCACTGACCACCCGGCAGACAGAGAGTCCAACACAGAGGACACGTGCTGCATTCAAACACAGGAAGGGGAAATTAAACAATGCAACAAAAAAAAACAATACACTAGAGTTGTTAAAGCTAATCTCTGTACACCATATCTCCAGATTAGTTCCCAAAAACATGAATTGTGGTATTACTCTCTCATAACTTTACCCTTCGAACAGTACGGCTACCACGGGAGCCTGGGTGTCGCTCTATGAGTATAGGCTGGAGATGGGCATACCATAACCGAGCCCAGTTCACTTCAGAGACCARCCGCTTCACCTGGGCTGCAGTGGCTTTACTCGGTCTGTGGGTCAGCTAAGAAAAAATAAATACAAAGCACTGTTATTTAGAATTCAAATGTTTATAGTACAGCGAACAAGGAAAGAGGAAACAGCCTAAGGTAAAGCTTAAAAGGAAGTAGCCAACACTGCCCTGATAGTCTTGTAGTTTAGGAACTGGGCATGGCGGGCGGGGGGATCTCTTCATCCATCACTCTGGAACAGGATAAATCTGGACTCATCAGACCCCCGACCTTTTCCCAATGCTCCACAGTCCATCCTTTATGCTTGCAAATTGAAGCCTTTTTTTTTCTAATAAGCCTCACTGATAAGTGGTTTTCTTAGGGCTACAATGTTTGGTCCCAGTCCCTTGAGTTCTCTTTGCATTGTGCATGTTTTCTTTGCTTAATGCAGGCCAATAATTTYATGCTTCTGAAACAGAGGAACATCTTTGCCACAACCACAGGATGTCTTCTGACATGCTTGTTTAAGAAGTAAGTAGCTACTCACTGCACCAGTTCTGGTTAGTAGTTTCCAGCTGAATCATATCCATCACTGCAGTCATTAATCAGTAGAAGGCTCTGTCCCATTTGCTTACTTAAATACAGGTGGTATCATTTTGTGGTATAATATACAAGGAGTGGTGAATTCAATCCAGGGCTATTAATTATGCAAAATTACAGAACACACTTATGAGAGTAAATAAATACCTTTATTTCTCCATGTAATGCCCTGCTACACTATGCAAAGACACAATGCAATAACAAATACACACTGGGATACTTCTGCTTATCCCAGCATCTCAGTACTGTTTTGAATCATATAAAGGTCAGAGCCGTGATCAGACTGCCTGCGGTGCGCAAGATGTGCAAGTGGTGTCAATGAATGATGGTGKTATCGAGTTATCCATCAATTTTCAAAGACCAGGCATTTCACTCAGTGAATGTTCAAAGAAACAACTGTAGTGGGCTCTGAGCGGCTTTGGCTAGGATTGTCATTCACAGACATACAGTATGACTTTCTTTAAATCTTTTGCACCATTCAAATCCTTAGTAAAAGTCCCAGTTTGACTTGAACACCTTATGAGAGTGAAAACATATGTCTTTAAAATCTACTCAGGTTAGAAGTCAGGGACAAGGTCTGTAACTTCTCAATGAAACATGCAAAACAATGAGAGAGAGATGCATGATACATACTTTATCTTTTTTCAGGTCTGGAACTCTGGCTGATAAATCTTCAGAACTTCTTGAATCATGGTCAGACAGCATTAATCCAAGACTCAGAGTCACTGCCAGCAGCACACATAAACAGAGCAGCAACAATCTCATTCGGCAGATTGGCGGCTGACTGCACAAGCTAAAAATGCAGCTCAGCTGAGTGGGCTTGGACCTTCTGCGCTTCATCACAAACCCGTAGAAAGCAACAAAATCTATGAACAGACACATGAATAGTTAAAATAGTTTCGCACTCCAGTTTCTGCTTACATTCAAAGACATACAGTACAGCTAATTGGCACAGCCCAAAATGTGCACAGTAAGTGTGTGAGTGTGTGTTCATGCTGGTGCCCTGCAATGGATAGGGCGAGTCCCTTGGGATAGGCTCCAGGCCTCCTGTAACACTGAACAGTTGTAACCTTGTTGTGGATTGTTCTGGTTATTCATGCGATTTCCCTGCTGCAGGACTGCATTTCATTTCAACTTCAGATCAGGGACTAATGACCACATCTTTATAATGGTGGAATAATGTACTGTATTCTGAACTTACTGGAGGCAAGTGACTTCTGCAGTTCTTTAGATGTTCATTTGGAGGCTTTTGAGACAACGTTGTGGATGAGTCATCAATGTGAACGTTTGTAGGTAATTTRTGAGAAATTTTACCACTATTTGAAGTTTTCCTCATWTGGAGTTAATGACACTTCCTGTGGTTTGTTGGCGTTCTTGAGCATTAGGAATAGTTTGTAACCCTTTCCTAATCTATTTCAGCGTTTTACGGCAAACGTGACATGAGGTTCAACTATCCCTTTTATGCACAWACTCCCACTGCAGAGCTGTATACATGTTTTGAACCTATATCTCCAGTGGCCCTGGAAAACCTTGTAGAAGTCATTGGCCCCTCATATTCTGTCCCTCATAGCTTACTGACAAAGTTTGTACAGTAAATATGCTCAACTATTAYAWCGGGGATATTTTTTCTAATGAAAGAGTTGTCCTCCATGTTACTTCTATGKTGCAGACTGGATGGAGACATGTGACTATGGTAATGTGTTTTTAAGGAGACACACAGTGGGGAAAGTATTAATACATATATTTTTAAGTATTAACAGAAAAAAGWAAAGAATGGGCAAAATTATGTTATTTATAGGTTATGAATGTCAGTTTCGATTTTTTTTCAATGAATTGCCCTGCTMTATGGCCAAATGTATACTGTATGTACACTGTATGTATACTGTATGTACTGTATACTGTATGTACCAGGGATGGGAATCACCATTGACAACCCGATACGATATTATCATGATACCTATGTGCGATTCGCTTCGTATAGCAATTCAGTAAGTATCACGATTTTATATACATTTTTTACACATTTTGTTACAATTCTAAACAAATCTAGCAAAAATAAATTGCTCTTACCACAACAATGTGTGCTAGTAGGTGACTAGTTTTGAGCACACCACCTGTAGAATTGTCAAGGAACTGCAGCTTTCACCACCTCGAATGCAAACATATAAAAGTAAAAAATGTATTTTACAAAAATTTTAATGACTTTTTTTAAAAACTCTTAATGACTGAGTTTAAGTGTTTTAACCACACCCACTGGTAACAATAATCAGTTACATTAAACATGGCACTGTTTAGTGTACTGTGCATCACAAACTTAATCACATGGGTTTCTATAGCTGGGTTTATAGCTGCATATGATAATGCTACAGTCTTGAAACACATTTTAGACAGTTTAGTATGCTTCCTTTTACAGCACCAGTTTGGGAAAGGCCATCTCCTGTTCCATCAAGACTGTGCCCCTGCGCAAAACATGGCTCATAAAGACGTGGTTTGACAAGTGGCCTGCCCTATGCCCTGACCTCAGCCCTTCTAGACACATTCGGAATTAATTTAACTTAATTTAATTCCAAAACCAGCGACCGAACCGAACTGCTCTTTTTTTTTTTCTCAAACATACACACTACAAAATCTTGTTGAAAGCCTTCCCAAAGGAATAGGCACAAAAGCAGGGCAACTTCTTATTAATACCCATGGTTTTGGGATGTGGGCGGCACAGGGGTTTAGTGGTTAACACTGTTGCCGTGCACCTCCAAGGTCCAGGTTTGAGTCCCGCTTTGGCTCTGTGTGCATGGAGTTTGCATGTTCTCCCACAGTCCAGAGACATACAGATTAGTCTAATTAGCAGTTCCAAATTGTCTGTAGTGTGTGAATAAGCGTAAGTGTATGTACTGTACACTACTGTATGTGCGTGTGTGTCCTATGATGATTTTAACATGATTAAGCGATATCGTTGGTGAGTGAGTGGTTTTGGAATGGGTTGTGCAACCAGATCTCACTGGTGTGATGGTCAGAGGTCCACATACTTTTGGCCATACAGTGTACTCTGACAGCAATATTTTACGAACCCAGGAGTCAAACCAATTATGAATTAAATCCCACCAGAATTATGCTGCAGCACTGAACATAATTCAATGTCAAACAACAGAATGGATAGGCCTAGCACTTTGACAGACTACAGAATACATTAATTATAGACAACAGATGATATGTTTAATCTATAGCACAGTGATATTGAGTACTCAGTTAACAATCTGATCTTAAAGTGTACTGTATGTATTACGAGTACAATGATCTATAGACCATTTAAAATAAACATTTTGGTCGATGTATATTTGTAAAAGACACCAGACTTTAACAAGTGCGGTAGCAATGACGAGTACAGTGCGCAGTGTCCCTGTACCAGTTACAGCAATACTCGGCTACTGTACATAAGGATCCAGTATATACAGTACAGTGGAGCAGTGAGTGCACTTACCTGCAGTGGCACTGAGAGTTCAGCCAGTTTGCTGGGATAGAAGCGGCACGCAAAGATCAACCTCAATGCAGTCACCTAGTTTTAGGAAAGGACGGGAAACTGCATCGTCCCTGCCAGTCTACATGACAATTCCCAAATGCGTTTTCTCACATACAGTTCGCGGCGTCTTTGTCCCGGACAGTACACAGCGCGCGCGCGTCTCTCTCTCTCCCTCTCTCTGCTCGAGCGCCGTGTGACAGCGATGGACCAGAGACTCACTGTACCGCATGCAGAAGATTCACTGAGCCAGCTCTGCAAACGATTCAGACGAACCTTTCGACCTTCGCAGAAAGGCAGCGCAAGAACTCGTACGCAGAATTCCACAGTTTTGGGGAGAACAACTAGTTTTCCAAAAAAATATCTTAAAAAGACTTATTTCATAACAGCATACACCAAAGTTTAAAGCTGCGATTTACAGAGTGCACAAGTTTGTTTGCACCGCAGTGTGAACTACATGAAATATTCTATAAAATATACTATGTTTAATAGTAAAAAAAAAGTAGTTTATAAGAATAAGTTGAATTCGAATTTCAATTTGAATATTTGAGAGAAATGGTACTATGTTGTGGTTATGTGACTAATATTAAGTAACATTCCCTATCTTTAAAGGATTTATTAAACAGACTGTAAAATCCCTTATATCTTACGCTAGTCACTTAAAACAGAGTTTGTAATCGTCCTTGTTTTATATGAACCAAAATAAATAAATAAATGAGTGAGTAACAAATTTGAATCGGTTGATGTACCGAACTAAGTGAATCGAGTCACTAAAATTTCACTTCGCTGCTGTGTGATCTTGTAATTTACTGTATATATCGTTAATCTGTCAGTAACACAGGTAGGTATGACAAGCAAATTACGAATATGTATGTCCAGTAAATAAATTATTMATTATTTTTGGTGTGTTTGTGAGGTACTTATTACTGACAAATTACTTCATTAGAACTGTACAAGATTTTCCGCGTAGTAACAGCATAGCAACCGTGCTGTACTAAAACCTGGAACGCTGCTTTAGAATACATCTTTTTTTTGATACATAGCTTACGCGTTTGATTGGTTGTGCGCTGGCCAATCAACGCGAGCGAGGAAAATAACTGGCTCTAAATATTTTCACCGCAGCCAATAGCAGCTAAGCAGGACTGAAAGGAGAAATGCACTGATTCTGACAAGTAATTGTAGGTGTTAGTACAGGTAAGAAAATGATSTGAAATATTATATGTGAAATCATAACGTTATATTTTATATATATATTTACAAACTTTTTTTTTACACTAAGCTGTCAATCTGATGCATTATGTATTCTTTATGTTTAAATAGTTACCAAACCAATGTTTAATGTGCATCTGTGGCAGTCACGTGACTTACCTCAAAGTGGAGAAGTAATTAATCAATTGCAGTTTGATTTATTCATGGGTTTATTTTTTCTCTAACTATGTATAAAGGTATAAAGGTGTTGGTGAAGCCATGCCTTCAGAAGGTATAAATCTGAAAGACAACTCCTGCAAGAAGAGGTAATTAGACATATGGTAGGCTGCAGGTGGTGTGATAAAGCAGACTTTCAGTCACCAGCCCAGAGCTGATTTTCCTTTAACAGCATTTCTCTAGGTGTTTTATTCATGTAGTACAGGCACAAGCCATTACACTAACTCCACCGTGCTTGCCCAGTGAGCTCATGTTTTGTATCATGAGTAGATCCTTTCTTTTCCCACATACTGTAATATTTTCTGCAATAGGATCAAAGCTATAARGTTCAAAATATTAATCAACACATTCAGTTTTGAGACAGACTAATGTAGTATAAATAAAACAATTGTCAACTGGTAAAAGATCATTTGGGTCATTTTAGGCATCACTCTGACTGGAATACAAGCTGGAGTAATAGCTTGAAAGAAATCCGCTGCCTTCTACCGGTTTCTGAGCCCGCCAGTGGACGAGCACTTTCCAAGGTAACCATGCTAATACTGTACACTATAATCGTTACAACACATGCATCACCTAATGCTATAAAAAACATCTTCTTTATGTACTGTATATCTTTTTGTCAACAGAAAGAGACGTTAATCCACATGCTGCGATACTTTGACTTTCTCCAGACTCATATTCAGAGATTACACAACAGCCTCCCTCCTCACTGCCTCCCACAAACCACTGATAGAGGTGCAATTCATTCTTCTTAACTTATTTTACTGTAAGTAAGCTGATTATGTAAGTGTACTGATAAAGTTTCTTGTCTTTATTTGTGTATATGTGCGTGTTTGTGAGAGAAGAGACTGATTCAGAGAGTGAAGACACTGCTCACTCGGAGCCTAGCACACCTCCGTGCATTTTAAAAGCCAAGCGCAAATATAGCTCTGGTCGCCCCCACAAGGAAGATACACTGAAGTCAGGTAGGCAATGCACCTGAACCTAGTGTTTTTCTATAATGTGCAATAATCGTCACTCACTCATTGTCTATACCGCCTTGTCCTGTATTTAGGGTCGCGGGGGGCCTGGAGCCTATCCCAGGGTACACCCCGGACATGGTGCCAATCCAGCGCAGATGTGCAATAATAATAATAATAATAATAATAATAATAATAAATAATGTTTTTAAGATTCACACGAAAATAAACATAATACAGGACATAGAAGTCAGAACATGCAAGGTGTTCTATTTATATTAAAGGTCATGTCTGTGTATAAAATTTGTGTTTTTTCTCAGGCCATTCTATCTTTTTCAGTCTGTCCCTATTTTGATCCTGGCATCAGTCAATAGACAACTTAATTTCTATATTTATTTGGCAGCGAATGAACCCTAGAATTAAAACTAAATGGTTAACTTATTCTTGCCAATTTCAAATTATATTACTGACCCGCACAGCTTCATGGAATGGTAGAATGGATAATGCAAAATGAGGAAACAAAATGCATTGGATTCGAAAAAAGTTCATGCACAGATGTGCCTGTCTATATCAAGAGTAATCAGACATGCAGAGATGGGCGACTTTCTGCCAAATACAGTAAACTACATGCTGGGTTTAAGGAGTGAGCAGAAAAAGGCCTTGCTATAATAAACCAGRTGTCTGTGGGAGAAACTCTGAGATCATTTAAACAATTACAAGATAAATTTGGTCTTACATCTAAGGACATCTACATTATTTGATGCCGCAAAAGGAATRAACTTTTTTTTTTTTTACTGGTAGTCAGAAAGATGAAAATGTAATCAAGTACTGCCACCTATTCTAAATCAGTGGCATGCTAGTCCAGTGTTGAAATATACTTGTGGTAGTAGTCAGCGGAACGGGCTGGCAWTACYTGTCAGCATGAAAATGATCTACGACATAAAACAACAACAAATATGCTGTATATATAGCTTTTAATACAACATTTTTATTTATTTTAAATGTCTATTAATTTTACATGTTTAAAATGTCTATTAATTAAAAAAATCCTCACCTCCATATATACATAGGGACGTTTTATTTTAATTGATTAAAAATCAATATGTCACATAGGCAACATAGTTGTTTAAGTTGTTTCTGTGACTGATAATAATAATAATATGTGCATTTTAGATAAAGATCTCTTCTATTTAGATAGATAGATAGATAGATAGATGGATAGATAGATAGATAGATAGATAGATAGATAGATAGATAGATGGATAGATAGATAGATAGATAGATGGATAGATAGATAGATAGATAGATAGATAGATAGATAGATAGATAGATAGATAGATAGATAGATAGATAGATAGATACGCTATTGATCCTGAATATATTCCAGATATCCAGCAGAGAACACAGAGAATGGTTTGTATGGATTGCACATTGTATATCTTAAATGAAGTCAGTAGACATACAGTAAAGTGGGAACTGACCAAAAGTTACTAGTGCAATGCTAAGAATAGAAAGCTGATAGATGTTTTACTAAAGAATATAATAAAGAAAGCATATAAGTCACAAGTAATAATCATCACTCATTTACTCATCATCTACAGTATACCGCTTAATCCTGTATTCAGGGTCACGGTGGCCTGGAGCCTATCCCAGGAGACTTAGGGCACGAGGCGGGGTACACCCTGGAACTCATGTTCCATTAAACTGCATTATTAGTGATATAAAAAAAAGCTTAATTATTATTATTTTTTAATTCATGTAAATTCATAATGAAAATGTATGCAGAGCTGTTTTATGACAAGAGTCTTCAGAAAGAAGATGCTGATAGAAATGAAACGACATTCAGAAAAGGAGAGATTTCCTGTACACGTGCTGCAGCTGATGAAACGCTGTGGTCTTCTGAGGACAACACCTCGCTTCCCTGTTCTTCTGATTCCAACTACAGCAGCGGTGCACTCCTGCCCACAACATCCTCCTCCACTGCAGGTCAGATAGTTTAGTTTAGTTTGAAGGTTTGCTGTTAAACTGGATCATGTATTTTCTTAGTCGAAAAAAAAGAAAAGAAAAATACTTTTCAATGTTGATAAAGCATAAAAATGGGATGTTTAATAATTGCATCGCTCCGTAAACATCACATGTAATGGAACAATAYTGAGAATTTCAAATATTAGGAGCAATTTGTTTGTTAGCTATAAATATACCGTACACTCACCAGCCACTTTATTAGGTACACCTCTAGAGCTGCTCATTAAAATTGCCTACAATATTGCCAATCAAATGTCAGCAACTCAATGCATTTAGACATGGTGAAGATATGAGGACAWGGTGAAGATATGAGGACATGGTGAAGATGATCTGCAAGACGATGTTAAAATTGAGTGTGAGAGTGGGGGAAAAGATGATTTAAGTGATTTAAGTTTAAACTATCCAGTGGGTGGCAGTACTCTGTGCATATACGCCTTGTTGTAGTGTTTGCTGTTGTAGCTCAGCCACGTGAAGGTTTGATGTGTTGTGCGTTTTGAGATGCTTGTCTGAGGTTTGTGGTTATTTGAGTTTCCAGTCTGACTGTTCTCCTTAAACCTCTCTTCTACACTTGCAGAACTGAAGCTTTTGATGTGTACAGTATGTGCTAGAGGCTTTGTGCTGTTACTGGATAATTGCATCAGTACAGTATGTACTGTAGGTGTTTCTATTAATGTAGTTTGTAATTTCCCAGAAGGTCAGAGGTACCTGTCTTGCATGTTTTTAAACTTTATGAAAGCGAAATTTGATGAACATTTC
This sequence comes from Clarias batrachus, assembly GCA_003987875.1. Lineage (NCBI taxonomy): Eukaryota > Metazoa > Chordata > Actinopteri > Siluriformes > Clariidae > Clarias > Clarias batrachus. Next base: position 107,134 of record QMIH01000790.1, on the reverse strand, counting down.
TAAATGGATGAAACTATCCTGCTAGCTAAGCCTGGAAGTACCCTGGTTTCTGTGCATGTCTGTATACAGGAAGCAGTGTGGATCTGGAATCACTTTTTCAAGGACATGGAAGTCAGTGCTCCATCTGTGATGACAGGACAGGAAGTGAAGAATGGAGTCAAGGAAGCAAGGAGTTTGCTTCTCCTCCATCAGGGTATACATTGGTTTTTTAGGCTATTTAATAAGACATTTGCAAAAGACTATTCAAGTATGCAATCTTCAATTTTTTCAAAAAAATCTTCTTGATCCTTCAACAGAATTGAGAAAGTTTTAATCCTCGAAATTGCTTTAAAAGACTAATGAAACTATCCGATCTGTTTACCTTACTTGTTTGTGATAGAAAAACCTGCAATTSTTTGCTATAAAAACCGCAGTGCTGGTGATGTTACAGTATGTTTAGGGCTAGCAGGGAAATCCTGGTGTCAAATCGATGCTACAGCTTCCCTCTTTCATTCTCTGTCACACAATATTCATTTAACTCTTAAAACCCAAGCGGCACAGATCTGTGCAGGAAACATAGCATAGCTGAATGACGATGAAAACAAATGTGCTGATATGGAATCTGTGTGTGTTAACGCCAAGGCTTTAGACATCACCTTGAGCATTTTGGATTCCGTATACGTCAGGTTGAATGGACATGATCGTTCTACCACTACTGGAATATGGGAATGACATTGCAAACATGCTGAACTCTCAAAATGAGATGATTATATTATTATATTTTTGGGGGGGCCATAGAAACAACCAAAAACAAACAGAAAAACATGTGATCAAGCGTTTCTGTACTATTTATTTGCCTGTGTGACCATTCCTTTTTTTTTTTTTTTGCTTTGTATAGTTGGTTAATAGGAAATAAAATTCAGTTCATCATATTGCCAAGGTTGTGCTGGAAAAAAAAGGATATGTCAATCTATACCGCACAATGCTGTGTCCTACATATGTTTATTAAACAAACAAAAAAAATGCCTAAAATGTTCAGAGTTGTAAGGGCTACATGCTCTAAAATAGTTCCTCCTCTTAAACAAACACACCCTGGCCATATCTCAGCAACCGGATACGATCTAGTAATAAACCTGGTATGATAATGGAGCTTATCAAACCAGGAATTTAAAAATACATCCAATAACTCCAATCACCCAACATGCCACTCGATACCTGAATCGATGTGGTGGATCACATGAACTCCATTCTTAGGGAGTTTTGTTTCACACTTTGAAAGGCTCTATTAAATGTTATACTATTAGTGGATGAAAGGTGTGATGTGTTATTCTACAATAAATGTTGAAAAAATTGCTGTGTTATAAGTTACATGAAACTCTTAGTGAAAAGCCCTGATGTGCTGTTTAAAGATCAGGGTAATAACAGTTACGCCGCTTTATCACTCCCGTGTCAAATGATCTATTAATCATTACCGAAGCTGCCTTTTACTTACCCTTGTTTACATCTTTCTTGTATTAAGATCATTTATTTTGAAAGACAAGATGTTAGGAGCTCTTCCACCTCTGGACAAAAACCTGCTGGATGATAGTCCTAGCCTTCCACACACACCTTTGCTCTCCTTTCTGCCCCTGCTGGGATTTCAAGAAGGTCTGAATCTCAGTCCCTCTTTACTCACATCACCGGCTCGAGGCCTGAGTCACAGACTGCTTCCAGAGGGACACGAGGGACTTCAAAGTAAGGCCTTGCAGCTGTACATCACACTATGTCATTTTCCAATTATGATTCTTATGCTTCTTTCCATTGCACATACAGTACCTACAAACAAATAATAATCACTATAACTTTCATGATGATAATAATAATAATAATAATAATAACGATGGTAATGTTAATCAGTAATTAGATCAATTATGACAGAAGTTATCGTAAACAGTATTCATGACAATATGAAGTACTACACAATTAAAGAAAATAGTATGCATCTAAAAAATATAATGCATATTTGTCCTAATTATTGGCACCCCTACAGTATTAGTTGTGCAAAATAAAAGTTTGTTCCAGTTCACTTGCATGTTTACAGTGGTCTGGAAGTGGTCGAGAATAGAACTCTTAACAAGGTATAAAATATAAGAACTCATTGTAATTACCATAAAAAACACCCAGACAGACAGATTGATTGATTGGGTAATTGATTGAGTGATTTATTTATTTATTTATTTTGTATATGTATATACAAAAAAAAAAAATACACTGGATGGTTTAATTTTCCATAATTTTTCTCCCACCTCTAACAACACTTTACAGACCATTACTTCTAAAGTCTATGGTCTCATTGTCTCATGTAATGTTTGCAAAACTTAACAATCATAGTGTAAAAATAGTAATTATCATTAGGCCAGTTTAATTCATATAGTTTCGCAGAATATGTTAAAGGTTAGAGAATACAGTTAGAGGGTTAACTCATTCTCTAGGTAACAGTCAAGAAGTAAAGAAAATACGTTTTGGGCCCTGTAATTTTGACCTCTCTTTATATTCTTACAGCATTATTTGAAGATGTGTGGGTCAGTCCTAAACCTGCTGCTCCCAAGGTACTTCATTTTTCATGCAATTAACCAAAAGACCAAAAGATTTTTAACCTGGTACACTCTAAAAAATTATTTGTTGGGTTTAYTTAAAAAAATGATCGTAACAATTTGCATTCATCTTTTTAAGTTGCGCCAACTCTGGCATAATTGAGTAAATCCAACTCGTAATTTTAAATAAGAGTAATGTAAGAGTTTAAGTGCAACCAACATGATTTGGTTTTATCTCAACAAACATAATTAAGTTGAACCAACTCAATATTAATTAAAATGTTCAGACAATATTAAGTTGGTCACATTGTTCCATTGAAGTTACTTTTAAGCAACTTCTTTTTTTACTTATATCCTACTTATAAATATGCRTGCAAATTGTTACGATAATTTTATTTAGWATTAGTAACTTAAAAAATCACAATGAGTCACAGTCATTTCAGTTATTCCAACTGATCAAAATGTTTATTATAAAACCTTAAAAGGTTTTGTTCCAACCATGAATCCCTATAAACTTTAAACTTATCTAAATCTTCAATTTCAATGTCTTATTTTTTATTTCAAAATTACATTAATACACTTTTAATCCTTTTAATAAATATAACAACACAATACAAACACTGGCAACCTTAACAGACACACCTGTCCAACGTTATTAGGACTGAATGAATGGCTGGTGTATTATACAGTCAATTTCGGGTAAAAACAACAGCACTATCCTGACGAGGACAGTGAGCTGCTTTAAAAACAAACAAAAAAACACCAAAAAAAACAAAAAAAACATGGAACACCGCTACATGCCACCTGAACTAAAACACTGTAGCACAACCCACTTTTTCTCTTTTTTCTTTTATGAAAGCAGTTTACATTTTAGTGACATTACCCTTATCCTGGCTTTCAGTCATCTAGTTCCATAAATATCTTTTGGRATACCTCTAAAGTGTTCTTCAGTTCTTTGGGATAGCTGAGGTTGAGTGCATACATCAGCCCCATTAGCAAGRCTGTTCCTTCAATACCAATCTTTGCACTGGCTGGTAATATAATCCAAATGAGGCACAAACTCCTCTCCTTTTCTTACGGTGGCCGAGAAGTGCAAAACAAAATACCAAATGAGAAAACACGACGACAATTCACTCAAACAGGAAAAGGCAGGTATAGTTTGCGAATGAAATTCTTATTTTACTTTGGTTGGCACTTCTCAGCCACCGTAGTTTCTCCTTTATATGCGGCATTAAATGGCGGAAATTCAAACGTTGCTGAACTCAATTATACAAGTTGTGCACGCTTAATAATTTTTCTTGTTGAGTGGTGATGAAATGATTTATTCAAGATACTTAAATAATTAAGTTAAGAAAGTGTTCTTTATTTTTATTTTTCACTGACTTCCTAAAATGAGTTATTAACTCACTAAAATATGTACATTTGACAAACATGATTTTTTTTATGTTAGAAACCTTTTCTTTTTCAAGTTTTACCAACTATCACCATGAATGATTTTTTAGAGTGTATATGTTTAGAGGTGTTGTCGTGCTGGAACAGGTTAGTCAACTTAGTCACAGTTAACAGTAATGTTATAGTATATACTTCTGACTCCTGACAATAAAGATCCATGAATATAAAAAATACTAAAATACATCTCTAAGTAAAATGATTTATACTATTTATTATTGTAGGTTATTAATTTCTACATTTTTATTTGTTAAATAACAACAGTGTAGTATTGTCCTTTGAATAAGCTCTTACTATAGTACTACTATAGTAATAGTCCTACTATACTATAGTGTACAGAAGTGTATAAAAACGAGTGCATAAATATAAGCCTGAGATTTGATAAAAGTTAATAAACACCATCTGATCAATCGGAATGCAGAAATCTGTGCATGTGGTTTAAATATGAATAAATCAGGTGCACTGAAGTCACTAACTGGAAATATTGTAACATTAACATGTCCATCAAATGGATGAAATAATTATATGTCYAGTTGATGATTATATATTATGCAGATAAACCATAAATCACAAGTAGCGAAGCAGGATTTAGACCGATTCCAAAACATTACTCATCATTTCTGTACTTCTTGTACATTGCTCATGTATCATTTACACTCACTTCCTGGATAACTGAAATTATATTGTATATACATTAGATTGTATATTCATAAATTATACTGATATAATCAGAATGTTAATTATCGTCCTCGAGAAAGTACCCTAGGACCAAACTCGTTTGTCTTTTCGAGAGAATTTCSGCTCATGCATTAGCATGGGCTTATGCAGTATTCATTATATAAAGTGGATCAAGGTGAGCAAAAACACTTGCCTGTACAGTATATTTAATTATAGAACATTAATTCAAATTCCTGATTCAAATATGCTGTAGTCGAAATAGAAGTAATGAGTATTTTCCATTGCTATAGTACAAGCAGCCTTAACAAAGCATTCCTTAACTGCACTTTTTTTTTTATCTTAGCGCTGCAGGGGTGGCGATAATGGCCAAGGCCTCTCTCAGAGCGGGGAGGAGGAGGAGGAGGAAGACAGATGTTCAGATGACATTACCTGGACTCCAAATCAGTGCATCCATAAGAAGAAATGCAGCAAAGGTTGCCGCAAGAGGGCCTCCTCTAAAGGCCGGTCTGTTTCCGGCGCGACCCTCAAGAAGAAATGTGTCAACGGTTTTATCATGTTCTGTCGCATGAACAGGAGATTGTATCTCAGGTTAGTGTGCTGTGAGTATAGATATTTTATGACGTATGGATTTGCTGATGATGCAGATTTAATTTAACAAAGAGAACAATGAGACACATCTCTTTCCTCTGAGCAGGACACACCCAGGTCTTCCTTCTACTGTAGTGACCAAAGAGCTGGCTGACTTGTGGCACATCATGCCTAAACAAGAGAGGCGGGTTTACTGGTAGGGTTGCTGCAGGTTTTCATTCACTGTGTAGAGTACTGTATAAATACACATCTGATTTACTCTACTTACTTTTCTTATGATTGTATTGTCTACTSATAATCAAAAATAAATAAGAATACAAATAAATAAAATCAATAACAATAGCATCTTCTCATTCTCAAACAAACTTCAACACAAATACGACAAATAAATTCATAATTAGTTTTTAAAGCACCATCATTGTGCTAGTGCCCTCAGTAAGGGGAAATTGAAATATTTGGGGTACCAGAACATTAAAAAAACAGAGCAATTGTACTACGTAAGAACCGTTTAAAGCATGGCAAGTTTAAATAACATGATACAATATCCACGGACAGCATGTTTAAACCAGCATGTTATTCATTGCCCATATATTTTCTTGCCTTTTTAATTAAGGACACCAATAATTCTGGATTATTGAAGTTCCCGGACTGCCTGTCATCCTAACCCGATCCTGTTTTTGTTTCAGCTTGAAGGCCAGACAGTTCAGTCGTCAGCACAACCGTAATGTGCGCAGTGAAGGCCAGGAGGAAGAGGAGGACTGTGACCCCAGACCACTGCACATGTTACTGATGCACAGAGACCTGTGGTTCACCTCKAGTGCAAAACACTGAACACAACTTTGTTCTCTAATTGCATCTACACTACACTAAGATGCCATCTAAGAGTTTCTTTTTGTGGCGAGAAAAAGAAAAAGTGCCAAAATTGAAATTTATGTCTGTCTGTGCCCTGAGATGTAAAGGTAAGGTAGTGTAAGTAAAGGTAGTCGATTAGGAGTGCTCCCTGAAATTTTCTTCATTCAGTATTTTATTCTCACGTCARGCTAACAGCTACCAGTTTAGCACTGAGTTGATTATATATTTGATCGGACTTCACCTTAACCCATTCGGAGTGTTTCTTGGAACCAAAAGTCCCTCTTGCCTTTCGCAGAAACACATTTCGACTAGTAAAAGCTTATTGTTATTATTATGCTGTTCTACATACAAACTGTGTTRCTGAGACAAACTATGTAATTGAAGGTGACTGTGTGATGATTTAAACATGATGCTAATCTGGTAGCTATAAGTGTCCATTACATTTATCTTACTTTATTAATTAGGCTTGTATCCAAAGGACTGAGTAAGCAAACTTTGAACAGTAAACATATCAAAGATTTTACAAAAGACTTCGAAAGTGAATATTGTGTTCATATTTCATATTTTGTTCATTTTTCAACATAATGCTGAGAATTCAAGCAGCTCCATAATACTGGTTCTTTAAATATTACAGTAGTGAGTCTCTTACTTATTGTTAATTTGTTAGTTACATTTTAGAGACAGTATTTTAAAAACATTTGGGTTGCAATTGAAGAATTTAATAAATACATAAATCTGCACCATATGCAAAAGCAGAAGCAGAAGTAAAAGAACTGTTTTTATTTGACATATTTTATGTAACTTTATACACCATAAAGTTCAAAGTCTATCAGTGTTTTTAAATGCTGTAAAGAGTTTTTATTTAAATCCAGATATAATATATGTATAACTGACTATAATAATAATAATAATAATAATAATAATAATATAAACATTTTAAAAACAGGTTTAATTGTTTTTTTTTATTCATTGTGTATTAATACTGTGTTATGTATTAATATTATTTTAGTTAAGTTACAAAATTGTGTGTTTGGAAGGTTTATTCAARTTGAAATGTTACTTTTTTTATTTTTTACATTTTTGTGGAGTCTTATTAGAACKTTTACATTGTCATAAGGTTTTATTTATGGTCAATTAAAGCTTATACCATTTAAATTGTTATCACAAAGGTGTCTCATGGCCTTGTTTCCTCTTATCCTCTACTCCACTGATTCAGGGTTTATGTTAAACATCTGGCAGATTTTGTGCAGCTGTGCATTAGCCGACAGCGATTCCTCTTTTAGGTGCTGGTTGCTCACATGAAGTTTCAACACCTCAGCCAGTAAAGCCACTTTGTCCTTCTTTTCCTGAGTGAGAAAACAGAAGATTGGAAAACGAGGGATTATTGAGCAGATTAACTGATTCCCAGCACWCCCATGCTCTACCATTATTTGTGGCATTAATAAGAAGCTCACCTTCAGGAGATCAGTGCTGAGCCTCATCAGCATGGCCTCCAGGTGAGAGAGCTGGTTATGAAAGTCACTGAAAACAAAGAGACACTATTACAGTGATTAATAGAGTTATTAATAAACAAATAATTAGAAGGTACTGTAGTTGATAAAAATTTTTTTTTATCACTTTATCAACGATGAAATAAATCAAAATGATATACATACTTAAATAAAACTACTAATTAAATTCTCTTAAATTGTTGTTATTATAAAACTACACATTGCCCTTGCATAACAAGTTTCCTTAATTTGTCCTTAAGATAATTTGATTAATGTTTATAATATTCAGTTATTTTATGGACTGTCAAAGATAAAGTCACGTACTGTGGCGAGTTAAACAGATGTTATTTAATTTCCCAAAGTCATTTTCATGAATAAAATTAATTATTGATTGAAGATAGTATTACTCAAAAAGTAATACAATACTGTGAACAATACGTTTAACGTGTACTGTATTTTTTATTTCACAGTGGTGGTAAATTATGGATAAGAAGAAGTTGATTAATTGTCTCTAAGTCCAGCTAACAGTAGTGGGGTTGCAATAAATTATTTTATAATATATAATCTAATAAAATCAATTAATTAAGTATCAAATTTAAATTATTTCAGATGCAATATGGGGAGGGGGGGGGGAGATAAATTTTTGCACTGTGGATAAAAATTGCTTCCAAGGTAAACATGGATAGATCAAGCAGTCATCTTAGTAAGATATGGTCATCTTAGTAAGAGTTTGAGCAATGAACAAACTATTGGTACAATAAGACTTTTCTGTAGCAAACACGGACAAGCAGTGTGATACAAACAGTGACRTGTTCTGGTTATGTTATAAATATTTATTAAATATCTGTAATAAATATCAGCGCTTTTGGATTTCCTGATAGTGGAATGRAATTAGCGGACCCGAGCTAAATGCTACTGTATACAATGTTTTATAGCCACTGTTTCTGATAGTGTAGTCTGATTGATTAAAAAGTCACTGACTAACGTAGCTACCTAATTTGACAGGATGTTCATACTGTATAATTTATTGCAATGTGTCTGATTTAGGCAACTAAAAAATTAAAAAGAATTAAGTAAGTCATTTTTACTCCCTTTTAAAATTGCTAATCTCCCTTTTGCTAACGTGCTAGCAGCAGAGTTTGTTTATATGGGCGTGACTAGCTAACCTTACCTAGCTGCTTTAGATTATTAGCTACAGTCATTCTTGAGGAGTCATCTTTTTAAAAGACAAGCCACTATTCCTAAAATAATATGTGGAGATTTTAACAAAAATATGAGTTAGTCCCATGTCTCATTCACTAAAATGGGAACAGATGGGATTATACAGCAACTTTTTTTACACTAGTAAAAAAATATATACAGTATACTGTATATATAGAGTGTCATTGTAGCTTTAGATGATAATGAACTGTTTAGTGGTAACAGTAACTCAGTTTCACATAGGGCACAGCATCTTGACTTTCATTATCTTTCTATAAGCAGCATGTCATGGATATTATAAAATGTCACTAAAATGACTACAATAAGCCCAACATAATTAAAAAGCCCAAACCCTAAATTGAAACTTTCCAATATAAAATGAGGAAACTCACGAAACTTTGAAAACTTTTCATCTAATTTGAATGTGCAAAGTTACAGAAGAATTGACTCACTCTGGAGGTTTATTAAGAGCATCTGGAAGCTGTGGATTGAGTGCTTCGGGACTTCTACCTGACTGCATGTTCTCGCCAGACAGGAGGTTGGCCATCTCCTGGGCTACAAACATTGCAAATAATATATGCAGAATTAATACACATTTCTTTTAATATGTTAAATAATKCTGATAATTATAGTATGATTGTTTATTTACTTTCATAAGCACTGGCTGCATTCAACAAGCTGTTCCAATCAAACTTGCAGGCGGTATTGGCCTGATTCTTGGGTTCTTGATCGTCCCGGTCCCACACCGGTGTATCAGATAGCTCACATGGCGGTGGGCACACTATGGAAAAACTTTGTCTGATTTAATTACTGTTTAAATTTTTCATTTAACCTATTATTTTCTATGTCAACAATAAACTAACTAAATAAATAAAAACCTACATTTTATTTTTTTGTGGATTATAAAAACCCTTCACCAACAAGGATTTAATGTTAAGATAGTTGAGAAAAGAGTCTCCTGATAGATGAGAATATAGACACCTTTCTGGGCTGGTTCTTGTTTTTGGAAGTGAAGTTTAAATGTGATCACTGACTCTGAGCTCTTACCTGTAGGGTCAGATTGAAGAGAGAGGTGGTTGGGTCTGGGGACAGGATGTCTGGAGAGGACAGGGCTTGAGAACATTATCGGCTTCGCACTTCTGTTCGTTTGGTTTACCTGCAAAAATCATAGCAATTATGGTGAATTTGTGTCTGTGGCAGCAATATTTGTAGCTATTATGGAGGCAATGTCTTGGGGTCCTGGTCATTGTTTGTGAAATAGCACTGACCGAGTCAGTTACTTCATCCATCAGAAGGAGTTTTTTCAGGTCCTCCACTACAGTTGTCTTGTTAACAGGTTGTTGGGTGCAGCTTGACCGGAGTATAGCAATCACACGGGGCTGACCAAACACGTTCTTTGACTTTGTTTCCCCTCGCCTTCACAGATTAAAATAATGTCAAATGGGGGATAATGAAAAATCATATATACTGTTTTGTCTTGTTGTACTTTGCTTCATAAATAATAAGAACAATAACAACAACAACAACAATAATAATAATAATAATAAGAGAAGAAGAAACCTTATATAAATCTCCTGTATATTACTGTGCAGAAGTCCATCATACATTATCCACATACAAATAAATGCAAAAACAAACAAACCTATAAAGCCCAGTAAACCGTAATTAATGAACCAAAGTCAGTATTTGGTCGGACCACGCTTTGAGGACCCCTAATTGTTAGGTCCAATTTGTGTAGTTTTATAAGGAATTTGGCTACTAAGTTTTACTGAGCATCCTGCAGAACCACCCGCAGGGGTTTCTATGCAACACCCAGCAGCTGGCATTTTGTTTTTTGTCTTAAAAGTAGAAACTTATACAATATACAGCCTCCTTTTCTGGCATAGAAATATTTTCGCAACTTTTTCGTTTTGTGGAGGAATACTGAAAATCAGAAACGTTTTTGCACAGACTCAATGATTACATGGTGCGAGTTAGAGAGCTGTAATAATAAAAAGAGAAAAGAGAGATGTCATAATAGTTACAAGAGCCCTTGTGCAGGGCTTCTAAGGGGGTCAATGAAAGTGTGAGAGYGCTTACGATGATATACACGGGAGAACCGTGCTGTTAGGAGATAGCATAGGGAACTAAAAAGAAACTAAAGAAAGTTGAAAAAAAAAACCACAGAGCTCTGGATGAGTCAACCCTTTCTGAAGGCTTATGTGTGATTTTATATGTGTCTTTAACTTTTAACTAGAGCTTAGAGTGAGCGGGCATACCAATCGCACTGCATGGCGCTCTTTTTTTTCTGTATAGACTCTGGCTGGGTCTTTTGACACGTTTTGTCTTGGTCTACCTTACCGAGTGTTACCTAAGGATCGCATGAAGTGCGCAGGCATAAGGGCCATTAAACAGACATTAGCCTAGCAACTGTGCGTCTAGGTGACTGTGACTCTGCCCGATCTGAACAGTTCAGAGTGTCTAAGACATTATGCAATTTAAAAAAAAAAAGTATGTTAGTGTCTTCAATTTTTTTTCTTCTTTTTTTTTTTGATGGAAATTTAACCTCCTGTGTCTAGTGCACTGCTTTATTTATAGCACTTTGTGCTTTTCTGGCAGCTTTGGTGTTGTACTGTAAATATGTGAAACCTTTCTATAACAAATTATAATTAAATATTCAATTTAATTAATCAAATTAAATTAAAAAAAAAAAAAACAATCCTTCATACATTTTATGATGACGGATCATTCCTAAAAGTTGGGCATGGCCAACTTGTAAAGATATGTAAGTTAGGTCATCTTAATTTTAACACACACCTTTTATTACTGTTGCTGATTGAATAATTTCCATCTTCACTTGGGTCTTGGCTGTTCTTCTGTTTGGTGTTGCTTGGAGTGTCTCTGGCATGAGATTGACTGGATGAAGCACAGTTTGAACCATCTTGAAGAGTATGGGAACTATAACAGGTGCCTTTGTACACACTGAGCTTACAGTATCCAGCAAGCTTACTATCTCTCTGTAGATGCTGATGGTCTGGTGAAGTTGGAGTTTGTGAAAGTGCAAAGCTGTTGTTGAACACGTGTGGATCTTGAGCCCATTTCTTTACACTGAGGAAACTTTGTTTTTTTGTGGACTGTGCTCGATCACAATGATTCCAGAGGCATTCCTGCTTCTTGGAGATCTCTGTTCTAGTTAAGTTTAGTGAACACTCATGCGTACTGGAGAAACACTGAGTCTGGATCTCCTCGTCTTTAAGTTGCTGAAATTCTTGGTCACATGTCTGCTGTTGGATTGGATTGATTGGAGTAATCGCGGCTCTCATCAGTCGAGGTTTTTCCACCACCGAGGTCTTGATTCCTTGCGGCCTGCAGGACAGTTCACTAGAAGATACATACACAAAGTTTTGGGATGGGACAGTTAACCTCCAGTTAGACCAGAATTCATATTAGGACATGCCATTTTCTCCCAACTTCCCTGTCTAGTCTATACATCCTTGTACAATCCTAATATAAGGACTGTTATGTACTGTCTAATTCTTTTGTTAAATTTCTTCCTGTTGGAAGACACTTATTAAGTTTGTAAAGTTAATGTTGCATGTTATACAACAGTAGAGAACAGGCTCTCAGGGGTAAAAATGTACAGTTGGTCAGTASATTTTCATGGACCTACATCACCAAAGTTCACTAACCGTAGTGCAATAAATAAAAAACAGCCAGTGTGTGCCAATTCTGTGTTCTTGTTGATGAGAGAGGTCAACAGAGCATGGCCAGGCTGATTTGAGCTGCTCGAAACACTACAGTAACTTAAATAACCACTCTATACAATTGTGGTGAGCAAAAATGCATTTCAAAACGCACAACACTTTAAATCTTGAGTCAGATGGGATAAAACAGCAGAGGACCACATCAGGTTACACTTCTTTCAGATTAACCAAAACTGTACATCTGATGACTGACACAGTCAGGTCTAAAGAATCTCAGTCTCTCTCAGTACCATTAGAATTTGCAGTGTTAGCTGGTCCAGGTTAAAATGTTCCAAAATGTTCCTTAGTTGGCCTAATTAAATTACAGTGGACTGATTATTCTGAGATGTGGTGCCAACCCTGTAATACTGGAGCAAATAAAAATAAAAAGCTGTTTCAATTATGTTTTTATTCACCACATACAGCTAATGGTTAATTCTTGCTTTACTTCTCAGGGAGCCCTCATGTCTGTGTTTCCTTCTGGCTCTCCCTTTTTGTTATAGAAAAAGTTAGTCCTGTCCGAGTCCCTGATTGCACTCTGCACTAAATGTGCATGCACCTTATGCATGTGACTGTGATATACCTAACTGCTTTTGCTCTCACTCCCTCTCACTTTCTCTGTCGAGCTACACATGCCGCGCCTGAGCTGCCGGTGATCTAGACCCCCTCTGCCCTTTTGGCCTATCTGACTCATCCTGGTGCCCCACTTCTGGTTGAAGATCTTGTCGCATAGAGGCCCCGTGTGGTCTGCTCAGGATGTGTGTGGTGACTTGGGTTCCACTTGACCATAAAGATGGTCTTGGACTTGGCTGATGCGGAAAGCTTTTCCCTACTGGTTTGTGGTTGCAGTCGCTCAATAGTTTAGGATTGAAAGTCCTACAAACAGTTTTGTACCTGAGCCTCCAGCATCGTAACCAACAGTATGACTGCGAATCGTACTGCGCATCAGGGACCAATCGATTATTTTGATTTATACATATTTACTCACACATGTCATACTCATTTCAATCATTTTATTGAGACCGCCCCTATGGCCATTGTTACAAGCTGAAATGAAATGAATTGAATTGSTTCAMYAAATTGTGTTGTATTAGCTATTTAAGTTCATCTGACTGATACAAAATYATCAGAGGTCTGTGGATAAGGAGTCAATGCCTCGACTAATACAGTAAGTGCTGGTTTTTTGGAACAAGGAGGAGCTACAGTATGTCACAAAAATGAGTACACCCCTCACATCTTCTGCAAATATTTGGTTATATCTTTTCATCGGACAACACTGCATGAATGACTCTTTGACACAATGATGGTGGCCACACRAAAWATTGACATTTTACATTTTAATTTGACATTTTTTTGTTATTTCGAGGGKACAATAAATTTACACTGCYATACAAACTTTCCACTGACTACTTTTCATTGTGTCGAACAGTCATTTATGCAGTGTTGTCCTATGAAAAGATAGAACTAAATATTTGCAGAGATGTGAGGGGTGTACTCATTTTTGTGACATACCGTATACAGGAGGTGGTTTTAATGTTTTGGCCGATCAGTGCACACATAAATACAACTGTTGTATATGCATGTTCTAAGAGCTGACATGTAAAGTTCTGCACCATTGAGGCAGGTTTGGATGACACAGTATGTTAATGTGGTGAAWGTTATTACACAAACTAATTAAAACTAAACTGCGAAATTTATTGTAAATGCACCTTGAATATGCGCACCTTCTGATTAATTTAGCTATACAAATTCTCATGAATGTCTTCATATCTCACCTTTGATTGAGAACAGCTAACTTAGTGTGAGGTAATGGCAGAGTGTGGGCATAGTGCTCCTGTGTGTTTTTCGTCCCGGAAAACACTGTTGAAGGTTCACAGTGTCTGGATCGTGGAATTTTGGGACTGTAAAAGCCTGGCTGTGCTAGTGGGTTTGAACTACATGAATGAACCACGCTTGCAGAACCCTTCCTGTCCCAGGAGCRCTGATCCTGTTGCCATTCACCCTTGAAGCAGAGGTCATAGTTCTCAGGAGAGAACGCGCCTCGCTCTGCTGCAGCGCGAAAACAGCTCGGACGCAGAAAATGTGCCTGGAAGACAAATAGGCGAGGCGACTCTGATTACTCACAGGCAACGCGCTGAATGTCAGGGGTGATGCGGTAAAACTGAAAATGCAAAGTCACCCTTGGAAGGCTTCTACAGGACGCCCCGTCCAGCTGGTCTTGCTGATCTGAGCGTTTCTCAGCGGAACGAGGGRCAATCACCATGTGCCACCCTCCATCTGAAAATGAAGGCAATGGACTTGATGCTGTGGAACACAATTTCAATAAATGAAAAACCGTGCCATGTACAGTATGCAGTGTGGTGTACCTGCACTGTCACTTTTAGTTGATGTGTTCAGGCTTGTAAACTCCATCTTCCTGTGCAGGCACAATTTAAGCATGTGTGCACATTATGCACTAAAAAGAGACATTGTTATTGACTATATAACAAGAACAAACAAAATCAAAGGAAGRGATTTCAAAAGATGAAAAGATGAAAATATATTTAATTTAATGTAAATTAATTAATATATAGATAGAATTCCATTCATTTCCAACATTTTTCTTACTCAAGATTTGATTTAAAATTTTCTAGCCTATCAATGTAGTAAGGAATAAACTACTTAACAAATAAAGAGAAATTACTCCTTTAATCTCATTTTTATGTATTTTCCATAGAAGTACCGGAATCTCCGTATGCAMTACAGCAACAAGATGCAGTTGTGCTCAGTTGAAGCAGAGACTTGATTCGGCTAGTTCGATCCACAGGCTTAGAAAGCTGATCTGATTGAGCAGATTGTACAGGTGAGAATGTGAGGGACTTTAWGGGGGACTATAAGACTAAAGCACTGCTGCATCACTGTATTTATTTAGAGACAGAGCAACGTCTAAAGACTGTATTTTAATCATAAAAATCTGATTAATTTTTCTTCTGAGCTGGATATTGTCAGCGAAATTAGCCACATATATAGCTATATACAGTAGAGTTTAGCTATGGTAGTAAGTACTTTAAAAAAAATTGTATGATAATTGTACCACAACAACTTTATAGCTTTAACATATATGTTAATAGGTTATGAGATTTCTTTCAAATTCTTAATACAGTCCTAACAATTTTGACACATTTGCACACGTTTCTGTTCTGAACATTAAAATGTACTGTAAATAAATGCATGAAAGGAATTTAACAAACAAACTTACTGAACAAGTGGATTCTTCTCTGGGAGTTAGTTCCACACTAATGCTAACGCTCTGGAGCTTCTTTAGAGCCTGGAGGGAAGTGATGGCACCGAACGCTCCAATTCAATGCAACCACGCATCCAAGATGCACAAGAGAAAGAGCTGTGTGGGATTTGTTCTGACTGCTGCTGAAACAGAGGAAGGGATTGTTTTATTTTCTGTTTGCCCTTTAGTGTCAATAGAAGGGCTGTGTGAACTGGACCACGATGTACTGTAGTATGTGAAAACATGTTAATATTCTGTAACTTACAGACAATTAGGCCCATATATTACGGAATGTAGAATTTTTTTTGGCATTTGGCCTTCATATACCACCACATTGAATGTAAAGAGGTTTGATTGATTAAAAAAAAAAAAAGCGTAAATACCATAGGAATGAACCATTTTCATAAACACACCCATTTTGGGGTGCTCATTTTTCGGGGCTCAGAGATTCTGGAACAAACAGGCACAATTACAAAATATACTGTAATGATTACTTGAATGAAAATCATGGACATGACCAAATGCTGAATTTCCTCAAGATGCTTTGACAGGCCTTTACTGCAGCTGCCTTCAGTGATTACTCTATTGGGTTGAGAGAAGCCAACCGACTTGGCCAGGAAAGAATGTTCCATTGCGTTGCCTCCCACATCCTATCAGTTTTGCGGTTAAATCTGAGCAGAAATATACTGTAGCCCTATACACTTAAGAATTCATTTAGCTACTTTTATCAGCAGTCGGGTCATCAAAAAACACTAGTGACCTTATTCCACTTATGGCCTTAATACTGCTTATCTTGATTTATTTAGCTTTTTCAGCCTAATGAAGTACGTCTTCTTCACTTGCATAGACAGCTCATTTTGAGAGTTTGTATAAACACACATCAAATACAAATGTAACACTCAGAACCACCCGCCAGGCTTTTATTTGCTTTTTTAGTCATGAAGTATTGAGGAAGCAAGYCAAACCTGGCCATGCAAACTGCTTGTCAGTCATTTATTGCATTATACTAAAAGAGAACATACACAAGTCAACTATACACAAGTACACTCAGGACATAAGTGAAACAGATCCTCTACCACATGCAGTCTTCTTCAAAAGTGACTGCAAAYGCTTTGGTTTTTGCTATACACTGATGGCATTTGATGCGAGATCAAAAGATAATTGTAGACTGTTACTGTAGCGTAGCCGTCATTGACAGGAAAAGAGCTTTTAGAAATAGTGAAAAGGTTAAAGCTAAAAATAAGCTGATCAGTTTTAATGTAATCAGTGATGATATTTCAGGTTGAAGCGCACGTGCATGTCAACAACTTGGCACCTTTTCCCTGAATCCAGCCATTTTTAGTGGATCAAATGTATTGGAACACCGACTAATTCTTGTTGCCCTTCCTGTTAAACTTAATTGGTTAGACAATATTT
>QMIH01000790.1:70518-82043 GCA_003987875.1 Clarias batrachus | reverse complement strand
GCCTGCTCATCTTTACCCTTCTCACTGGTTCATGCCTAATGTTGGATGTTTTTATGCTTGAATGATTCATACGTCAATGCAAACAAAAACATTCCTCTGAAACTGGTCAGGTAGAGGGACTGGAATGAAAATAAAAGCCAGTTTTAAAGCATCAGCATTTTAACAAGTCAAATTYGGTCAACGTCATGTGCGAGGATGCTCCCCCATCCACAAGTCTAACCCCTTCTTACTAATGTCTATTCCATATACACCACCAATACCTTCCTCTAACAAGAACACAATTTGGTCCTGCTGCATTATTTGGATTACAAGCTAATGAGATCTGTTGATTACAGTGAAATTAATAAAGTGCATAACTCATTTGAATGTAATTAGGCTAACAAGAATCTGATAATCACAGCTGTAGAGAAAGAAGGGAGTGGACTGTTTACACAGAATTCCTGCTTAAAATGCTGACTGATGAAATGCGATTCAGGACTCTCGAAACTGTGACGAGTTCAGGTTGTCAACAAGGGCTCAGTTCAGATTGTCAACAATGATGTTCATATGATGCAGGGCCCATTGTAGGCCACAGACAGACATGCATAAAATGAGCAATTTGGAAAGGCCAGAGTGCAACTGTGTGTGCATGCATGTTAACATTTGTGAAGTGTACGCGTATAGAACAGGCCACAAGATGCTGGGGAGAGGGGGGGGTACTATAATTTCACTGAACGTAGCTGAATATAAGGTCACTCAATAGAATACCACAATTATTAACCACTTTTCAGTACAACTTTAAGGGACTGTTGCCATGGCTGACCTGTTTGAGATATCAAAAATCCCTCTACAATTTTGCAGAGACAATTTTACAAATGTCTTTAGATCACRTAGGACCAGTTTGGTGGTGATCGTATAAATTCCCTAGAAGGAGTAGATCTAAATCCATCGGATGCATTTTGGCACAACGATCCAAAACTTCCTGAATCCATGTCAAGTCGAGCCCATGACATGCATTACGAAAGTTGTTCGGCTCGATGAGTTCTAAATGTGAACAGGCGTTTCGTGTGCATGCGTGCAAGTGTGTACGAGCCATGCAGAAAAATATTGTGAGGGCCCAAGGCAACGTGACGTTCAGGCATCCTAATGGCAGCAGATTCCAACACGTCTGCCAATTATTATTACTATTATATATATTTTTTAAGAGTTTTTGAGCATGTTAAGATCCCCAAAAAAGGWGAGAGGAAAAATAATTCTTAGCAAAACAAAAGGGTCCTGCACACTGCATGGTGCTTGGGCCTTAATTATAAACCCAACCAAGCACAAGGAGCACAGACAAACTGAGCACACGGACTGGAGGTGGAATTCACCACCAAGCCGGTGTGTAACCTGCCTGCAGTCACCCTATCAGAGTCTCCCCTTGGTGTGTTGCCAGAAATCAAGAGCAGATTTGTACAAAAGAACAATAACCAATTACATAAATTTAACAATTTTATTTAGCCACTCTAGGAGACGCCATAAAAACACACACTTTGCACATGACCAAAATACAAACCGTTTGAAAAGCCGACAAAAAAAAAAAAAAAAAGTTTTCAGACATACATAAACTGTAACTGTAATAAACAACAAAAAAGCTGTACTGTGGACTTTGGCTCACCCTTTTTTTGTACAACATTAGAGATAAGGTAGAACGGGGGAGATAAGTAGATAAACATGATAAGAACAACAAACATGAGCATGAGAAAAACAATGAGAGAAAAAGCCGGCGTCTGAACGGCACAAAGAGAGAAATCAGTGCAGGTGGTGAACAAACTGACCGTATCGCTCCGAGTCGCCGCGTCCTCCGCCTCGTTACCGCCACTAAAGCAGTCACACGCGTCAGAAGCCGAGGTGGGAGAGAGGCCCAGGGACGAGCAGTCCGAGAGCTTCCTCTGCCCGGGAGAGGACGCGACAGAGCCGCCACAGCCGCTGTCCGAGCACAGGGACTCCTCATCGGCCTGAGAGCCGCAGGAAAGTCCCCTAGTGCTCACGTGCTTGAGCTCCTGCTCGGTTTGGGCCACGCGCGTCCGTCCAGTCACAGGCAGCTCAGGCGGAGCGACACGCAGCTCGACAACACGGCTCTGCTGCTCGGTGTGCTGCGCGGCTTGGGTTGGCCGGTGTAAGCTGTGGATCATATCGCCAACACATGGAGCAACGCTACCTGGGGTTTTAGTCATCCCGATCACTCCCACACCATCCGAGCGCGCTGTGGTTTCACAGACAGTGGCTCTTCTTCTGGAGCAGTGCGTCTGGCGTACTCGGCTAATCTTTTTTCCTCCGGAACTTTACTCGAGCGTTAACGTACTGACCTGTGCACGAACCCGTCAGTGTTTCTCCTTCATCTCTGTCGGACCTGCACGCGCAGACTAAACAGGAGGGGGGCGTACTGTAAAGACGTCCGGCGCGTGCTCCTCAGCACTGATTGCGCGTGAGTAGCAGGTTCCGCTTCCCCGCCTGCTTTTATTGGCTAGTTGTGCTGGCCCCGCCCCCCCTCCTTAAAGCGACATCGCTGCTGTCTGTAATTCATTCATTCATGCGTCCATCCATCCAGGGGTCTCGGGGCATGAGGCGGGGTAAACCCTGGAGGGGGTGCCAGTCCATCGCAGGGCACACGTGTACTAATAATATAATAAATTAATAAAATATTGCGTTCTTTTTAACGGCGTTTTTAGTCATTTAGGCCTGGGTCTGAATTGGTGAAGGTGGTAGGCATAGGCAGGTGCGCCCCCTAGCGACCGAAATGTCACTACATTGACTCTAAAAGACGGTGGGTCCAATTAAACATTKGTTGTCCACATATATCGTCTGTTTATCTGTATAACATATTAACTATAAGTTGGATATGAGTGACTATGGATTTTCCATAGATTTTACTTGAAAGCAAAWTAAGTTATATATAATTATATTATTAAATATACATATTATATATGTACTTATTGTTTTAAGTGTACAGTAAGTCCTTAGTAGATTAATCAAAGTGAGTCTTGTACACCTTTTACACGAATATACATTGTAAAGTATAAAGAAAAAAACAAACATAGGTTTAAAGGGAACCTGGGAACCTATCCAATACAGAGCTGTATTGGACTGTTGAGGATTATTCTCCATCGGGACAGCATTACTGGACAGCCATTTCTATTGTGCAGCACTGACTAATTTCTCCCACACCCCCACACACAATATAGTAATTATATTTATATATATAAACAGGTTGGACAGTGAAACTGAAACGCCAGTTTGTATTGGCTGCAAAAGGAGGCCCTACACAATACTAATGAATTATTTCGTCTGACAATGAAACTGAAACGCCTGGTTTTAGACCACAATAATTCATTAGTATTGTGTAGGGCCTCCTTTTGCAGCCAATACAAATTGGCGTTTCAGTTTCATTGTCCAACCCCAGTTCTTCCGTGATTGGTTTGCATGTACAAATGGTTTCAGATCTGCAGTCTGTTTGTATGTGCGGAAATTCATAACTCCAATGTTCGTAAGTCGGGGTCTTGCTGTACATTCACCCACCCATTCTGATGTTTAACGTGAACATTATCTGAAATTTTAGACTTTTTACTGTATTGCACTGTTGCCAAATCATTTAATTATTGGACAATCGCATGTGTGCGTGACTGTTGCTAATAAAATTGGTGTACATACAAGCATGGATTGATGGAGGATTAATTTAATTGTAAGTTACTCTAAATTAATTACACAAGCAACAATTTGATTGTCATTTTAATCTTAAAAGTGCCACAAAAAGAAAAAAGTAGTTCTAAATGAACTACAAGTCTCTTATGAGTAAAACCTGTATAATTGACCTATAAGTGGAACTCAAACAGTGCATTTTCAGCCTCTATGCTATACTGTTCCTACATTCTCTTGCTGAACATCACAAGGAAATCACAACTGCATAAACAGGCTTGTGTATTSATTTCTCCWTCAGTGTTATAATTATTTGCACAAATGATGTTTGATTATTTGCACAAACTTTATGTTTGTCTTTTCTTATGGTTAGTCTCAAATTTCAAAAGGAATTGCATGAGGTCATTAAACAAAATGTAAAAAAAAATCTACTAAACATTACTGGTTTCAATATTAAAATCTTCTCACACACCAGCTAGTGCAATTTCTAGTATGTTTTTTGAACACAGAGATTTGCTCAGAATGATGTTGAGTATGTTGGAGGGAAAAGGGGACACCAGATGTTGTGCCAGGTTGAGCTGCAGACATACAGTGCGGTTAATTCTGTGATGTGAGCCAGCTGTGACAAGCTACAACAACCGACAATCCATCATATTTCAACATCTAGTTACAGCACACTGAACGTCTAGTTAAGACCATACCATGATAARCTCACACTGTATCATCAACATTCTACACAGTCCTGTTCAGTTCTGCCTTTTGATTGGTCAGGAAATGAAATTCAAAACATTTTGGTGGAATAAATTAATTATGGTATATTACATGAAATGGTCAAGATTTCATACAGATCAGCACATAGAGTTTGATCATTATGGCAATTCAGTCATTTGTAAGGTTACTTTTGTAGAGGTTTTGCTTATAGCAGTTAAGCTTCAAGGTTTCATTGTCAACAAATGATGAAAGTACATAGCTACTTATTTAGCATTCTGTGTTGAAAATTGTCTACATCCTCAGACTTTTTTGGTATTGTGCAGCGTATTTTAGTGTTTTCTGACCCTAGAGGGTAAAACTGACATGCAAACACACATAAAACAATGCAAAAGAGATGAAAATATCTAAGACACAGTTATAATTCAATCTACATGAGTGTGTCAGACTCAGGCAGGAGGTGTGGCCTACTCAAATGTAAACTGTATGTGCTTAAGGTCACAACATATCTTAAGTTGGATTTGTAGATTAACCCAAAAATAATGTTCTGTGTGATTTTATGTAATCTTGCGTACAAATGCTGCAAATAATCCAAACTTTGTATTCTGAAGAGACAATAACTGAAATGTTTTAAGCCTCCTTTACTTGCAATATCTGCCTTGTGGTTACAACACTAAAGTAGGTGCTACACACCAAGCAGGATTTAGCTGAGCAATCATACCTGAGGAAAATGGGAGAATAACTTTCCTGACAACTTTGCCCACCTGTGATGATGACTGACACCAAACATGGAAATATTTTAAATGTAAATGAGGGGGATCTCAAGTAATCAAACCAAAACCTCAGCATATGAGACCATCATAAGATGACCTTATTTTAGAAAATGTGTTAAAGACATAGGCAAACAAAACACAAATTACAATTCTTGTATAAAAGGATTATAAAATATGTATCAATTGGTTAAAAGAGATACACTACATACAAACATCCTAATTTACACACACATCATGTACAGTCAGTCACATGGACCCTATGAAATCAAAATAAAAAAAACTCAAGTTTGCAGAGACTTATCCATAATTGCATATCTTGTTGGACTGAAAGTTTAGCATCACTAGTTCAATAGTGAGTTAAAAGAAATGATTGTCCATCCTGATGAAAGTAACCATCAGATTGTTCAATAAAATACCCTAATGCATAAAATCCACCATCACTAGCGTCCTGTGTCCAGGTCTCTCATGTACTCCTGCAGGGCCTGGAGCCGAGCATCGATCTCAGACAGGTCTGCTCCTGTATCCACAGAGCTCTCTAATATGATCAAAAGGGAAAATATATTAGTTTTAATTACTGCCCACCACCAGGGTTGCATGATCTGATATATCGGATATTTAGTTACTGACTAAATAGTTCTATGTGGTCTATGAGGATAATGGAACTAATACAGAGAGGCTGAGCTATTCACTTCAATGCTGTTTTGACGCTTGCTACGTCATGTATCAGCAGCACATGCAGCATGCTCCTACACTCAGGCCAAAAACTCAGCTGTATGGAGGTGTTTGATGCTTACTACACCAATATGATTGACAGATACGGAAGCAAATGTTGTGATCAGGGTTAAAGACTATGCTGAACAAACTGCAGTTGAACAAAATAAAAGACAATAGGACCAAGCAGTTAACTTTGGTGGACGCACTGCAAAGGCATGAGAATCCACCCAACCAACAGAGTGAAAGCAAAAAAAATATGGTAAAATTTATTAATTTAACAATCGTATTGAATTAGACAGGGGATATGCAAAGTGAAAAAGTCAGATTGGTGCATTCCTAGCCAACACTATTCAGGTTCAATTATTTGTACACTGAGTGATGATATAAAATTACAATGATGGGACCAGAAACATGTATCTGTGATGTGAGGAGGGTGAGGAGGGTTACTATGGTAATCAATTTCTCATTTATTTGTATTTTATTCTATCCTGCTTATRCGCTCAGCTCCTGCACAAGGGATACGGATGATTAATCATTAAATCACTCTTAAGAATGTAACTAAATAAAAATTACGGCGTAATGTTATTTAAGATGTAAAATAAATGTTTTGCATCATATTTCTCTGTAGCTCAAGTATACACTGCCTGGCCAAAAAGTCACCACTTCAGAAGGCTCAAATTATTGGGCAGCATTAAGCAAAGAAAACAACTAAGGGTGAATTGAATTTACTGGATCTGGGTTAAGAACACTTCAAAACATTATCAAAACCTGAATAGTGATACTGCTGAACCATCAACACTGTAGAAGAAATGTGGCTGGAAACAAATCATGAATGGAGATCACAAAAAGTCTAGGTTAATATCTCATACCTTATATACACAAGATAATATTTAAAATTCATAACATTCAACGTTTAATTTTTGTATTTAGATTCACATTTCCATATCCCCTTGCTTTTTGTCCAGCAGATACAATCATTGTTCATACCTCTCACTCTTTGTGTTGGAGTGCTACACAAGGGCTTTTTGTTCAAGTGTCTTCCCCTTATCTATGGACAAGAAAGAAGTCACAATTTCTCAAACATAACTGCTGTTTACCTAACAATCATTAAAACATTTTCACAAAAGTTTAAATACAAACTCACCATGGCAGGACCATTAGACACAAATTTTCTTCCTCTGTTTAAAAGAAATATTATTCAAAACACCTCAAACMCTTAAGACTTTATTCATCAGTGGATTCTGCATGTGTCGATTCTACTGACCTGCCATTCAAAGGCTTAGCAAGATCCTCAAACTCAGCCAGTGAGCTTTCAGAAGAGTGACGACTCCTCCTGCTTTCTACAGATGTGCTCCTGCCCCGTCCAGCACTCCCCCTTCTGAAGTGAGGAACGTGCTCTCTGGACCGCGAACGACCCCGTTCATTCAGAGCTGGTGATGCCATCATGTCCCTTCTGACCTTCCTTTGGCTAATGAAGACAAAAAGTCAATTAGGAAACATTTTAAGATGCTGATTAGGACTGACAGTTATGTTTTCTTTATATTATGGTTAGCAGTTGGTATAAACTTCATAATCGTATGTGTAACATTATATGAATGCCACACACACAAAAAAAAAGAATATACAAACGAATGTTTGAACATGCACAATGAACTGTATCAGTTAATTAAAACTGATGCATTGATTCTAGCTGTTACACAAAGACTATGATAACTGATTGAATGCCACATAGTATTATACTACAAGTATGTTGAGACCTTTTGACAATACATTCTATACCGTAAGAATATTTAATTTTAAACTACCTAACAAACTCCATGACACTTGCCTTATGCTGATATAGTATGCAGTATGCAACTGGTCCTTTAATGAACATTTTGCATGCTGTCTCCACAGGTGACCGATACGGTACGTTTTTTTTTTTTTTACAATACGAAACAGTGACACAGCAGAGAGTGTAGAAAAAATAAATCAAACTTTACTCTTACAGCGCCGCAGATCATGCTTTTCCCACCACGCAGCAATGAAAAACAAGCTGTATTCATAGAGTCGTGGCCATCATCCATGGTGCACAGATTAAAATAATTATATTTCTATATACTTAAATTATTTGAATAACAACTGTTTTTTTGGAGATTCTCTGATATAAGCAGCACTCCATCACTTGGTTTCACACTCCTCAGCGAGCGCKATTTATGCTTTCACAAATTGCCTCCATTCACTTTTTATCTTTAGGAGGCAAGAGTAGGGCAGAATTTGCTTTAAATTACCTTTTTCTACCTCCTCAAGATAAACGCTCTYATCCTCTCTCGCTTTCTTTTCAAAGTCATTTTGATGAAACTGTGACAGTCCTACAAAGCTCTATTATAGGGTCTTTAAACAGTTGTGATTGGAGTAGTTTGTTTAGGATAACATCCTAAGTCAGGCACCTGTAAGCTTTGCCTAAGTGCATAAAGCTTTCACACACCTGCCGCTGACTTCACCATTTCACTTTTCCACCGTTTAAAAGTACAAAAACTTGCCAAAACTATAACCCTCGCTATAACGTGCAGCCTACTTTACAGCTCTCAGTGTCGCAAGAAGTGACGTGGCAAGGTCCTACTTAAAAAAAAAAAAAAAAAAAAAACTCCACACGGGGAAAAAAACAAAAAAAAAAAACAGCAGGACGCCTCATAAATAGCTTATGTCCAGCAATGACCAAGAAATATTTTCAGTCCTAAATAAACTTTAAGCATGATTGAAATGTTTAGTAAATACAGGCCCAGACCAATGTACAGACAAGGTACTTTTCCATTATTAATATAGATTGTTAACATTCTATTTACAGTACGTTCACCTGCTTTTTAGTTATTCACTTTAAGGGTTCTAAAGTAAGGAAAAGTGACTTTTTTCTTTACAAAAGCTTTTGTAAGCACATGTTTTTTGTTTTTTTGTGTAGTAAAATATTTGGTTGAAAAAAGTGAGAATCGTCTGAGAGAACAACGATCCCGTGGAGAAAAAACATGCACATGCAGAGTTGATGCAGATCAGGAAAACTGCTCTTCAGTACTAAAAACACCACAAGGATGACTAACAGAATGAAAACAGCCTTACTTCTTGAGTTCTGTCTCTTTCTGCCGTCGCTGTCGCTCCTGAACATAAGCTGTTGGGTCAAACCGTGGTCCTTGAGACCCTGAAATTAAAAAATATATACATAGGAAAATAGGGGAAAAAAAAGATTTGTAGATTAATTATCATCACGCCAAAAGAGATGGGATATGAGAAAATAAATGTTACAGAGGTTTGTATATTGAACATGTGATGCTAGACGAGAACACCACATAACTCGCAGACATAATACCGGACAACTACAAACCTGTTCAGGTCTACATCAAAAAACTTTGTTAGAAGAGAAAAAAAAATGTTGACCTTAGTCTATTGTTGTGAATTATTCATAAATAGATAAAACACAGTTTATTTAATACAAAATGTTCTGGTCAGAGAAATGCCAAGCTAATTAGACGGAGCAAAACGGATATCATGGYCAGTTCAGAATGTAAGAAGGAGTGTACCGATAAACACATGAAATACAAAAACTTGCCTGTTGGAGATGGTGAAGATCTTGAGAAGTGCTTGCGTGCTCCTGAAGAACCTGATCTTCTCTCTCTCCCGTCTGACCTCCTGATCGGATCCTCTGCTCTTTCTCTGGACCCTGAGCGAGCCCTCAGCCCAGCTCGGGGTAAACCGCGCTCCCCTGAGGCCGACCGTGGAAAATCCGCCTCCCCCCTTGACCCACTACGACGTGACGGACCCGGTGTGATCCTTCTACACATATGAGGTAGGAAAGGTTCAAACACTGGTACACAGGATCAGGTAAAGGTTTCAAGTAAAGAAATCAAACACCTACACAGCACTTACCCCCGGCGCAATGCTGCTAACTCGGTGGTCAGACTCTTCACACGTATTCGTAGAGCTCGCTCGGAGGACCTCAGCTCCTCCAACTAGGAAGGTGATGGAATTTTCACTAATGATTGCTAAATCAATATGACAATCAGATACAAAGTATTACAGTACTAAATATTTTATTCTTATAAAAATATGGGATGGTGAGAACAATGATCTAGCAGTGCAGTAAAACCTCGGAAACTACCAGGCAAAAGTCTGGACACACCACCTAATTCCGTGGTCTATCTTGATTTTTATTTCTTTCTACATAGTAAAACAATGCATAAGACGTACAAAATATGATGTGTYGGCATCCTAAATAACATGTGTCTGCTGTGTACTTATGCTCTGTTAAGCTTTCATACTGGCTCTAATCTGGGGTTCTGTAAATAGGTCATTTTAGAGGCCTTCATGAGAGCCTGTTTCATCATGGTGGTAGATGGGTTTTTCAAATCCACCTGACAATACTGTTCTTATAAGAACAGTTCCAGTTCATCTTACCTGAGGGTCTTAAAATRGAGGGTCTTGTCATTAGCTAATTACTTAATGCCATGCCGCTTTGGCTGAATCATTTTGCTTTTAGCGAACACCCTGGAYAGGGAGCGAATCCATCGCAGGGCACACATGTATACACACACACAATGTGCAATTTTGGGAATGCCAATTAGCCTAAACTGCTTTTCTTTGAACTGTGGGAGGAAACGGGAGCACCCGGAGGAAATGCACCAGGAGAAAGCACGGGGAGAACATGTAAACACCATGCACACATATCCGAAGTGGGAATTAAACCTGAACCCTGGAGATGCAATGCGAGAGTGCTAACCACTAAGCCCCCATGCCGCCCCAGTGTGGTTCCTAAACATAGAAAATAAATCTTATGTCCACTTTTGACTGGTATTGTAACAAAACGTCACTTATCTTAGCGGCCTAATAATTTAACATTAAACATATAACCTCTACTGATCTAGAGTTAAAATTAGCTCTCTGCATCTTTTCCGGCTTTATGCTGGTTTCTGGGTTGGACCCAAAATGCCTCATACTACGGTGTTTCACATACGAGTCATTTCATTACAATTTTATTGTAGACTTATGAACAAGTTACTGTATGTTTTCCATGAAAATGAATGTGAAACGAGAATACTTTAAATACATTTGTCATTCGTCACAAGCAACAACAGAAAATTATGAATGAAATCTCAAGCAAGAATCTATGTTGACACAGCATAACCCATATGCAGCACTTAGGGCAGGGGTGGGCAAACTTTTTGATTCATTGGCCACATTGAGTTCTAACATTTGACAAAGGGGCCGGAACAGGAGCAGATAGATGGCATGCTTTGGTAACATCACCTCATTGGGGGAAAAAATACACATCTTGGGATATGGAGAAAACATGTGCTTTAATTTCCAACGAAAATGAAGAAAAGCATTACAATAAAATCTCTGACTTCAAAATGAGTCTTTAAACACTGAAAATCAAATAAATGACCATTTTATTTTAAAGCACTGAAAGTTCTGTTATCCTTCAGGATATCACCATCACTCTCCTCCTGACTGTCTTTTTTTTTCAAAAACGGTAGGAGATGCAGATGTTCTTGTCCTGTTCCTTTTATTAAATTTGTTTCCCCGATGCCAAAATCAACAACGACCAGTGCAAAGACGAAACAGTTGCAGCAAGTCAGTCTGTGAAGCGTTATATTTGATCTGCGCGCACTGTTTATTTTAACAACGTGCGCATCACGGAGACACACA
>QMIH01000790.1:52770-70368 GCA_003987875.1 Clarias batrachus | reverse complement strand
GGGTCGCATGTGGCCCCCGGGCCGTAGTTTGCCCATGCCTGACTTAGGGTGAGACTTCTTGTTTATTTGATAAGATATCTCTCAAACTTTTGTAGCTGATGACAGTCTGGAGAATTTACTACAGCCAATAGCTTAAATTTGTTGTGGATCATGATTATGTTTCTGGCAAGAAAAATGTTGCTTCTCTGGTGTACCGCAGTACATGAGTTTGACATTTATAATAAGCTTTACCTCTTACACTCTAGCATACAGGACACAAAGTTGGAGAAACTCAAGGTCCAGAGTAATAATGAAATGACAACATTTTTGTACATTTTTTACTGAATAGCAGATCTACCATCCAAAGGCAGTTAACATAAACTGTATAAGTGCACAGCTACAGAGCACATGGCTCCATCACACTCTGAAAAGCAGGTTAAAATCAATGGCAGTGTAAAACTGGGTTACAAGGACTAACCTGCTCCATTAAATGATGCTGTTCTTGACCCCTCTTGCTTGCTGAACGTTGGCTTTTTGCTCTTTCTCTTATAAGCTCCTCCTCTAGACTCTGCACCACTTCTCTAAGACCCCGATTCCCTGACGGGGGGCCAGACCCAGCTGCTCGCAGACGCTCCAGAGCGTTGGCCAGCATGTCCTTCTCCTCCTTTACCACAGCTAACCTGTTGTAGTATATTATATTTCAGCAGTTAGTAAACATATCCATTCATTAATGAAGCATACTGCTTTATCCTGCACTATTTCATGTTCTAGATTGTTGAAATGCAAAAACAGGACGAACTCTGCACGCAGACGGCGGGTCTCTTGGTTCGACACTGCATGGTCTCCTCGCATCCTTAAAGTATTTAGTTCAGCCCTTAGAGCCCTGATCTCTCTCTGGAGCGCTGCAGGATCGGGCTTACCAACATAYGGCAGTGGCAAAGGGTAGTGGATCCTAGTGAGAGCACAAGAAAGCATTTAAAATAACGAACCAAAACAGGTTGGGTGTCCAATGTTTACCTCTTTAGGTTTACACTAAAGTGATGAAGTGAAGAATAAATTGAAGTCTGTCCCAGAAATTTTTTTTCAGTTATAATCTACCTCAAACCATGTCYAGCTATGAAATGGCAGCAATATAATATAACCTATAAAAATGAACTAAGATTAATATGCTAAAGATTATTAAGATTAATGTGTTAAAGAGTAAAAAGAGTTAAAGCAGATCAAACATGCAAGTTGTGAATAGCATTGTTACTTAACATTWAAATACAGAGCTTATTTTTTTGTTGGTAAATTAACATTTAAGCAGGCATGTATAAAAGATTCTGCAAGAGACAAACATTTCATTATAGCATTTCATACACCAAATATATCTTGGCTTAAAATCCATATTTAGATGGAGTAGAAAATTGTGCAAAATTTGTGTTTTTTTTTCCCTGAACTGTTGATTTCAACAATACTGACCTATCAAACTCCACAGTGTAGATGAGGATGAGGTAACGTTTTGTGCTGAGAGCGGGGGACTGCTGCTGGGCACGAGGCCTTCCCACCACACCTGCCTTCCTGTTTCGCAAAAGCTCCAGGTCCGAGTAGGTCAGCAGATCAAGCGTTACTGACTCACTAGACTGGGTAATTAAAACCATATCAGAAAATAAAGCCTGCTGAATAATAAGCAAAGACTCAAAGAAGTAATGTGCGGTTATAAGTTTACARCCAAGTTAAATATTTTTCTATAACAGAATWTTTCYAAATTTTTTATTCATCTTACACCGGAGCRCTCTTTTAGTGATTACAGAAAACCAAATGTAAATGAGTTCTTGTTTCTTGAATTGATAACAGACAATGTTGTTACCACTGTAAATTACCTTACTGACTGCAGACTCAAGCATGCTACAGAATATCGGGAACTGTTTGAAGTTTCCAGTTTTGCGAGTGAGATCTTCAATGTCTGAAAGACAGCAACAAACAAGTCAGGAAATGTTGAGGCAGAACATAATATTAAGTCCAAACAGTATAATGTCCAAACATTTACATGCTGGATCGAATTCTCCACTCCACTGGTCAGCTGTCATGAGATCAGAAATCTCGACTGTTAGTAAGCGATCCTGCAGCTCCAATTTAATGGAAAATTCGACTCCACGAAATGTCGCATCTTCTTGTATGACTGTGCCAACCTCCATGATGTATTCAAGGTATATTCAGTAGCCTGGAAAAAAATTGAGATTAAATACTTTTTAAATACACATTTCTTGGCTACTTAATTCCACTTACCTACTTTCTTGATCTACCTTGTAGATAGATGATCCTATAGCTGCTCCAGAAGTATGCTGGGTTAAACACCCAATGAAATTAATATGATGAACCAGTAATGTATTTCATTTTAAGACTGGCCTGTATTCATTTCACATCTCACAACTGCCATGAATCACCATGACGAGGGCTCTCGCTGTTAATCATGGTCTATGTTTGATTTTTTTTTTTTAAATACATTTTAGGACACATTTCTCCCTATTACTTCCCACCTGATTTTAAACTTAATTAAGTTCCTTGCTCCAGTATATATTATCCCTTTGGTACAGACAAACATGTTAAAGTAAAGGCTATAAGACAATCTCTAGGCAGCTTAATGTTTATATGACCACAACTGGACATATTAATCAAGTTTAAGGTCCACAGGACTGTAGCCAATCTCCCTGCATGTGGTTGCAGGAGGAAAACTGATGACAAATTGAAGAGACAGATAATAGGAATGAGAGCTATTAGAACTTTAGCCTGAAACATGAAAAAGGCTTAGTTATGTTCCGGGCCTGCTTTGCTGCATCTACCACAGGGTGTCTTGAATCTGTGTAGGGTACAATGAAATCTCAAGACTATCCAGGCATTCTGGAGCAAAATGTGCCGTCCATGTCAGAAAGCTTGGTCTCAGTCCTCCAACAAGATAATGACCCAAAACACACAGTTAAAAACACTAAAAATGGTCAAGAACAAAACACCGAACAATTCTGAAGTGGCTTTCTAAGAGCTCTTATCTAAATTCTATTGAACATGTGTGGAAAAAGCTCAAACATGCAATCTGGAGAAGGTACCCTTCATACATGAGATAGCTGAAGCAGTTTGATCACAAGGTGGGGGCCAAAATACCGGTCGACAGGTGCAGAAGTCAAAATCACCTGATTGCCTCAAACGGTTGTGCAACTAAATATTAAGTTAAGAGTGCCATCATTTTTGTCCAGTCCAGATTTATTAGTTTGTTTTTTAGTTCTAAAATGCTTTACTTGAACCACAATGCCAAAGCAATGTCTGATTTTCAGTAAATTTTTGGTTATCACTTTTGTCAATTTGAAGTTATTTTAGTGACCATTGAACGTTTTTCTTTCTTTAACGGAGGGGTACCAACAATTTTATCCACATTGCTGTCAAGTCGTTCCAAATGGCTTCTGTATTTTATTTACACCCCAGCCGAGCGAGAAAGTTAACTTGCTTCTAACATAAGGCTGAATCCCAAATCCCTCTGTAACCCCTAATCAAGGGCTTAGCACACCCTGAAATTTAACCCTGCAACTGTGAGRTTAATGGAGCAGATATTCTATAGCAGAATAAGTGGAAATATAAAGAGACACATGATATTTACAGGACAGTCCATCACCTCCATGGTTTATTYTCCTCACCTTTTGGCTATATTGTACCAGTAAAATTTTWAAACTAGTTTCACTTGTGTTAATGTCCCCTAACTGTCAGTTCCTTTAGTTGTGGTTAGTTAATTCCACCAGTCTTGGAATGACGTGAAATAAACAAACAAATCATAATCTGTTGATAATACGTGGCGTTTGTGGAACTGTTGTATGCTGATATGCTGAATATCAGCACTCACTTTTGTGTGATTTTGCTTCACTAAGACACACTCATTTTTGTCCCTGAAATTGTAGGGGTTTCATTAATAACTTGTGTGTGTGTGTGTGTGTGTGTGTGTATGTGTGTAAATGCTCATATAAAGGAATTCACAGGATGAGATACTGTGAAAACAGTCTGGAGCTGAGGAATTGTGCAAATCAGTCAGTTAACGTTTCTGTACACTATCACAGTCACCTATACTGCAAATTAATCTGATAAAATGCTTTAATACTTTCTGAAATAGTAAACCGTCTACACAGAAGACAGGGCGGGTGTTAATAGACTTGGTTGAAGGGGATTATTTTATATATTATAATAACTACCAGAATTAAGTAGCTAAACTGCTTCCTTATCCTTTCGCTAATCACGTGATTAATAGCGAACATGTTTATTTCCAGCTCGTGTCCCGCTTTGAAAAACCTGCTCGCGTGCACTTCATTAAAATTAACTAAGCTATCATTAACCAAAAACTATCGGCAAGACAGCTGTCTTTTAAATCAATAACATACGTATATTTATCCCTTTTCTGAAAACCAATGCAAATCTAACTTATCGTATGTTAATAAAATAGATTAAATGTCATAAGCTATTTATTAAACGCACAGACTGAATTGTTAGCCAGCTAAGCTAACAGGCTACATACCCGATGTAGATAGAGACGCGGTGCTTCCAACAGCTGGGCAAAGTGATTTAAATCCTACATTTACTTTGCGAGTTTTAACTTGCACACCGAAAACGATAAAATAATTGAAAAAAAAAATAAAACGATATACCTATAACAAATATCATACCTTTAACTCAAGATAAGGCATTTTAAGCTAGCAAACCCTCATCTCTGGTGTCAGTTACAACAATTGAAAACAGCGG
The DNA here is from genome assembly GCA_003987875.1 of Clarias batrachus. NCBI lineage: Eukaryota > Metazoa > Chordata > Actinopteri > Siluriformes > Clariidae > Clarias > Clarias batrachus. The sequence continues at coordinate 65,634 of QMIH01000790.1, read as the reverse complement.
CACAACAACCGGGAATTAAAAAACCCCGCCTCCGAAAGCACGCATTGGCCAGAGACTTGAAAAAGCAGGCACGTGTTTGGGTGTTTTCCTGGTCAATCAAAGACGGCACAAGCCTCACCGACCCCTCTTGCTAACGCCCACTACTGCATACTAGTGTAATAAACAGTGTGCCTAGTAAGTATGTTAGCATACAGTAATGCTTTTCGCTGTTAGCCACTGAGTGGAGGAGCCACTGAGATGGATTGGCACGCCATCCAAGATGTGCCACGCCTTGTGCCCAAAGTCTCCTGGGATAGGCTCCAGGTCATTCTGTATACTAGTGATATGGGTAATTCATGAAAGATTCATTCTTTTTGAATGAGTCTTTAGCGTCACTCAGAAAAACGAGTAGTCTCGGAGAGTGAATCGTTTTCTACTGGTCACGCATGCGCAAATCATCGCAAAACCCCGTAGGTTATGTACAGGACACAGAATTGAACGGTTTTCAACGAATCCTCTAGTCCGAGTCGTTCGTTCTTTTGTCACGTGTCTCGAATAAACGCTATGAAGTGCAGTCCAYAGGAAACATATTTGAGTGATTCTTTTTCAATGACTCTTCCTGTCCGAGTCGTTCGCACTTTTGTCACGTGACYCCAATAGACACTATGCGTTAGCAAGACTGTACACAGACACTAACCCACTATCATGATCAAACCCAAGAACTCTGCAGCTGCAAGGTGGCAACACTGCCCCCTGCATCAGTGTCACCCTAAACACAATTCGTTTTTTTTTTTTTAATAAATCATAAATTAATTTGCCATCAGGGCATTGGTTTTTTTAGCCTGCCATGCGGAAAGCCTGGGTCCAGTTCCCACCCAATGCCCAAAAACCTCATTCACTGAATGCAGTGGTCCTAAGCCCAGATGTCAGGAAGGGAATCCAGTGTAAAAACTGTGCCAAGTTGTGTGTGGGTCGAATGATCCAATGTAGCAACCCCTTGCCAGGAGCAGCTGAAAAACTAACAACAAATTAATTTGCCATCATTCAATTCAATTCAATTTTATTTGTATAGCGCTTTTAACAATTTTCATCGTCGCAAAGCAGCTAAAAGAATTATTTAAGTTTGTATGACCTGTGAATGTGTATGAATCAAAAAAATGGTCCAATAGTCCCTGATGAGCAAGCCGAGGGCGACAGTGGCAAGGAAAAACTCCCTGAGACGGCAGTAGGAAGAAACCTTGAGAGGAACCGGACTCAACAGGGAACCCATCCTCATTTGGGTGAAACAGAAAGCAGGAATTGATCTGCTTTCATACTGTGTGTCAGGTTGCAGGCAGTTCAGTATAATGTTAATATGGAGTCCAGGTAGTTAGTGGAGGCTCAGGCAGATTTGTAGGAAATTCCAGTCCTGAACTATCAAGCGACTGTAGCCAAGTCCGCATAGAAAGGGCCATCAACATCATGCTAGGCCAGAACCGTCTTCCTAGTAGAGTGAAACCGTCCCCAGACATCGGACGCATCCCAAAGAGACACACTGGACATCCATGTGACGAGATCTCCTACCAGAAGCGGGGCACCAGGATGAGTCAGGCAGGTCCAGAGGGCAGAGATCATAGTATATTACCAGGCTCCAGAGGGGAACCAATGATCTAAACCCTAGCTATATCTCACTCACTCACCATCATTACCTCTTAATCCTGTATTCAGGGTCACGGGAGCCTGGAGCCTATCCCAGGAGACTTAGGGATAGCCAGGAGAGGCAGGGTACACCCTGGACAGGGTGCCAATCCATCGCAGGGCACAGACACACACACATACACTCACTCATTCACACACTACGGGCAATTTGGAGAACGTGCAAACTCCAAACTCCATTACCATGCACACAGAGATGGGAATCGAGCCTGGCCGGGGATCGAACCCGGACCCTGGAGGTGCAAGGCGACAGTGCTAACCGCCCCCTAGCTATATCTAATATATACAATTAGCTAGCCAAGATCACTAATATCAGTTAGTTAAGTAAGTAATACAGCATTTGGCATTTTTTATTCATCTTATACCAAAGCAATTTATCAATGGTTTTTAATTTCTAACATTATGCAATGTATGCAAAATGTATCACTTATGTTTTAAGGTTTTTTTTAACCTTTTTTCTTTCTCTTAAATTTAAGACAAAAAAACATGACCTAAATTTACAGCTTTACAAAACAGTAAGTTTTGAAACTGGAGACTCCTACCATAACTGTTAACTAAATGTCTACTTACAGGAAATGTCACCACCTCCGTGACTATACTGTATATGCTTTGTTGAATAACACATATACTTTATAATAAAACATATGAATTTTAATAATAAACACAGTAATAACATATACAACTCAGAGCTGGGGTTATAGAAAGTAATAATAATAATAAGCATCCTCTGACCAATCATAGAACTCAACGTCACATTGGTACAAATTACATAAAAAAGTACATTGTGCATAACATCCCTAAGTCAGTAAATAGATAGTATTCAGACAATATTCAGACATTTTTATCAGAAATAAAATTACTGTCAAGTCAAGATAAATACTGCAAAATATACAATCATAATCTAATAATGCACATTGCAACAGTGTTCACATTAACAGTGCAGAGGGCAGCAGTTTTAATACTCAAAAAGAGATACAGTTTTCTTTTTTTCTGAAAATTGTGCTACTGCTGAAGTGCAGTAACTTCGTAGTGATGGAGCAGATACAAGTTTTATATGGTGCAGTTGACAGCAACAGGTAAAATTAGATGATTAACTTGTCTTTAAAATGCAATTTAGACATGTTTGATGGTGTGTGGTACCACTGGTAAGCATTACCGGGGCATTGCTGGATACTGCAATTCTCTGTCTGAGGCCTGTAATCTGATTCTTGGTTAATCTTACTAACTGCATGTGTCAGAGGCAGGTTGTATGTTGGGTTTTGAATCCCAGGAAGCTCCTGGTAATCAAAGTCAATATCGATGAGAGGGCAAGTTTGTGGGTTATTTTTCAGTGTTTGATAATCTTCGGACCATGATGAGTCTTTGGAGTGAGGACTGTTGAGAGCCAGGGCTTCATAACAATCCTTATGTAGCTCTGGTACAAGTAACACAGGACAGAGTTCCGAACTCTTTATTTTCAGCACTTTACTTTCTTCATACAACAGCTGATCCAACACTTGCCACTGATAAACATTCTAAAAATAAAAGTATGGATWATGAGTCAAAATCATTTTCACAATTCAGTACCAAAGAGTGAATAGTGGCAGTTTGTTTATTTGTTCGTGTGTTTATATTCTTGTGTTCCTGTGTTATTTTTTWAAATTTATATAAAGGAATGCAAAAACAAATCAGATAAAATACCAAAAAGTGATCTGAGACTCATTATGTAAATATGACAAAGAACCATGGTTTTCTGCTTTTAAGCATTACATAAAAATGGCCTTTAAAGATTAAGCCAACAGCTAATATAGAAGACTTTATCACAAGAAGGTTCTGCGTACCACACTGTAAACCCTAATGCTCAAAGTAATTAAACATATAAAATAATTACAATTAGTTAAAATTAATAGCCATTGAAGAGTATTTAAAACTTTTTGGTCTTTATAAGTTTGTAGAAATAACACTTTTCATTTCAAGTTAGCTGAACAAATTTTATATTTTAAGTAACTGTAACAGTAAATGTCACCTTAAACTTTCACCAACTTAAAATCTTTCAGATTAGCGATTTTGTGTCTGATGTCATYAGGGCAATAGGGCACTGGTGGCTCAGTGGTAGGTGTTTTCACCTGCCATGCCAAAGGCCCGGGTTTGATTCCCAACAACTGGATGAAGTGCCCATACAAAACCCAGATAAAATGGGAGGGTTGCGTCAGGAAGGGCAGCTGGCGTAAAACCTGTGCCAAGCTTGCATGCGGACCAGATTGTCTGTTGTGGCGACCCATTGCCGAGAGCAGCCGAAAGAACAACAACAACAATTTATTTGATTTGCAACAACTTAAAAAAATAAATAAATAATTGCTATTGGATAATTATGAGTTAGGCTACTCAATAATGCAAGTAAAGAACGAATAATATGAATAAGTCCAACAAACTCAAAAACTGATAATTCTGTCTACTTAAAATTGGAAACATCATTAATTAAAAAATTTGATGTAACTGATTACCTCAAATTTTTTGAGTTTTGCCTACTTATTCGGGTTTACAGTGCAGTTACCATAAAGCAATAGTTCAGCCAAACATTTATCTTACTAGAAAAGTAATCCATTAGTCAAGCTATGTTTCGAGATTAAAATGTAGTTTTGTACTTTGTACTTTAATTGTAGTTCTAACTATGAGGCTAATAAGGCTACTAGCTAAGCACTGTCCAAACTGCCCACATTGTATGATAAAATCTCAAAATAAGTTTTAAGATATCTCAAATAAATAAAGATATCTCAAATATCAGTACTAAAATAAGTATAAATCTGATTAAGTACTTAAAATTTGAAACATCATTAATTAAAAAATTTGATGTAACTGATTACATCAAATTTTTTGAGTTTTGCCTACTTATTCGGGTTTACAGTGCAGTTACCATAGTTTTGCACTTGCATAGCTGCCTTAAATAAACTGTCATTGATTTAACTGGAGAATCGAGCCAAGACTCTTCCCAGCTCTGAGACTGAGTTCAGTGTCTCAAAAACCTCAGAAGTACCATTCTGGTTAATGTGAGTTTGCATAAAGCTACATTCTCACACAAAAAAAATTCCATACACACTGTTTGCGCTGCATACCAGAACACAAACGAGCACACAGGACTCACCTTTTTAAGAAACTCGTCTGAAAGCCTTGGCTTGGGAACCTCAGGCCACAGTGCTGATTTCAACCTGATGGATTTGTTCAAGAACAGTGAAAGAAATACTTTGTTTACTCTTTGTACATTATACACTCTCTCATGTTTTCTCATAGCATAACATAAGGTCTAAAAGTGCCATACCATTTCCAATTTCTGTAGGCAAGCAGTGTCATGATGCAAAGGACACAAATCATTACAGCCAGACAAACACCAATCACCAGGCCAACTGCAGAAAACAGGAAAGGTTATTTTTCCACACAGCATTCAGCATTATTATTATTATTATTATTATTATTACTGTCATCATTGTTTTGATTAATGAGTTGGCTCTAATTTGCTTAAATAGATGTCAAACTGAACTATAAGATATGCCTACATTGCTCTAGATCTTTACTAATCTTTATTAATTAATTGCATTACTGCAATTAATTGTGGAATAAATAAAATAATAAAATGCAATGCGCAGAAGTCTTATGTTTTTAGTACAAAACTTGTTATAGATTTTTTTTATTGTTTCATTTCATTTATTGTTTCACTTCATTATTGAGTCAGTACAAAAACATTTTTTAGTAGTCCACAAAAAAGTAAAAGTTACAGAAAAATAGTTGTACGACAGAAAAGAAAGCAGCATATTTTATATTTTATGTGTCAAACAAAATACAAATAAATAAAATGGAGGCTGCTGGGTTTTTCCTCGAAAGAACTGTGTCGTTCTGCAGGATGCAGAGTAAAATTTTGTAGCTGATTTCCTTCCTTCCTTCCCTCCAAATTGTACCTAACACTAAAGCATCCTCAAAGCATTGATACTCCCTATACTAACATTGGTTCTTTAATGCATTACTTGCTGTATTATTATTATTATTATTATTATTTGCTCTTCATCATTTATTGGTATGTGTCTTTAAATGACTTTTTTGCAGTACTGTACTTTTTTTTTTTTACATCAGACATTGCATTTTTTGAAAAAAGATAAAAGCTGTAGCTTTAAGCTGTTTCTGGTGAGAAGCCAGTTTATCCTTTCTAAAGGTGTGTCAGATATACAATTAACAGCCAACAGTTTTTCTTAACAATAAAACAGTTTTGAATGCTGAAAAACGACAGACACTAGGGGTCAGCACACACCTACAAGTGATAAGACTTAATGCTCTGGGAGCTAAAGAAAACCGTCCAGCATGAAAGTGCTAAAGATAGTGTTAGGCAATTAGCTGATACACCAAAAATAAACCCAAACATGTTTTCTGTAGCTACTTGAATAAATCTTTTTTTAGATTTATATTCTATTCACATTTTTCCTATTAGAATATATTAGGCGTYTCCCTCTTGATCTGGTGATTAAGGGGCGAGCAAACCATGAAACTACCAGGTCTAAGGGTGCTTATAATGTGCAGCTGGATAGAGAGACGATTTGGTTTTGTACCTTGAGGATCCATGTGCAGAGTGTAATCAGTTCCAGGGCCGTCTCCCGCAGATGTGAAGGCCTTCACTGTGAATGTGTATTTGTCCACAGGAAAACTGAACTTGTGCTCTGTAGTATTGGTGTCTAAAATAAATAGGATACAATTTTACACATTACTTTTGTACTGATGGTATTTATCAATATACAAATGTCTCTTTACAACACCTGTTCGTTATCTTAAAAGTAGATGAGTGCTAATCTCACTTACCAAGTGTAAAATTTCCTTCCTCTCCGCCAGCACCACGATAAAACACCTTATAACCTTCTATAAAGCCTCTCTGCTCCTGTTCAGGCACATTTGTCCAGGAGAGGTATATATTTAAGCTGTCCTGCTTTGCTTTTAGGTTCTGAACTGTTCCTGATGGGGCTGAACAAAAAAMAAACAAAAATAAATTACATGGACAAAATATCGCCAAAGAGTACAAGTACAGGACAGAAGCAACATGTCTGTGTTTGTATTTGCTCATAATAAACAACAATTTAATGTATCACTAAGTGATAAACAAAAATAAACAAAGCTCAATATATCTCTGTTGATTAAAACACAATGTGCACGCCCTATCCATGTGGATAAAGGAAGGGTTGAATTTTTTGCAGCTAGGTTTTAATGATTATTATTTATAGCTCGGAGGAGTGGGTTGTCCCTCTTCTTATACTGGGACTGAAAGACTTGATGGTCACAGAGATCATACTTCCTTCTCTGATATTAGAAGAGATCACACCTCCTTTCCTGAGATTAACAGAGGTCCCACTTTCTACCCAATGCCCAAACATCCTTCACTCTTATTAACACAAACCCCATACCTTCTTTTCTGACATTAACAGAGGCTACACCTCCTTCTCTGACACTGACACAGGCCACGCGTCCCTCCCTGAAACTGACTCGGAGTCCACACCTCCTTCTATGCAGAATAGTTAAATTGAAGGTTAAAAGCAAAGCAATACTCTTTACTTACGCAGCTCAACCATATAGCCCTCTCTCCTCTGCAGCAGGTACGGTGCTCCAGAAGTGCAGGCATAAACTGAGAAAGTGTACTTCACGCCGTCTATAAAATCTGCATCCATAATAAGGTGTAAATGTGAAGAAAGGCTTGCTTACAACATTATAAATGTAACCTCAGCACCACAACGTGTTACGGTTAATATTGTGTGTGTGTATATAAAATATATTGTTAATATATGATGCTTAAAATCATGCAGATTAATCTAGAAACATGCCTGGATTATGTAAGTAAAGATTCAGTTTCCATATAATGTTGTGTAAAAGTTGTGTAATTTTCAGAAGTTGCTTTGGCATGTAAGACTCTACTCTTAAAAATCAGTACATGAGCTGCTTGCTGTACAACTGAGTGTGCGGTTACTGACCTGAGTAAACTGTTTTACTGGACACACCAGAAGAAACTTTTAGCCATTTTATAGCACACTGTGATGCTTGATAAGTTGGATACCAGTCCAGCACATAGCCACAAGTGGACTTAGGGCTGGGTTCCCACACCATATCAAACGATCCATTATTTCCTTTAATATTACTGGTGTCAACATCACCACCTTTGAAAACAAAAGAATGAGGGTAATAAAATCACCCTGTTATAAAAATGACCATGGCATTAAAAGCAMAATAAGCACTTGTACAGCGCTTCTCTTCACCTAGTGACATAATGGGAATGGTGATGCTGGAGGGAGGAGAGGCCCCAGCAGAGTTTCTAGCAGATATATTAATGACTTGAGTTTTTGCAATGCCTGATTGCAGATTGTGGCAGAGCTCTTCTTGTGATTTGCTGATGCGCTTCTTGTTTCTTTCTGTAGAGCTTCCGATAACCACCTCATAGCCTATAATTTTCCCATGACTCTGAGCTGCACTTAGACTCTATGGAACAGTTAGAAAACAAAAATATACAATCTTAATATTTCATTGTTAATGTCAGTGTATTTAGTTAAATCTAGTAACCTTAAGTGCACGTACATTCCACACAATATAAGTCTGTTCATTAAAAACCTGCATCCACACATCAACAGCTTCTGGAACTTAAAAAAAAAAAAGTATGAGAATCAAAACTGATTTAAAAAAATCTTAACATGGCAATTCCCCAAAATGACAAATAATAAAAATGCAGAAATTACTACAATTTCACATAATTAAAACTACACACATTATGAAAAACTATACATAACCCCCTTTAAACAAGCCTATCCTCTATTCAACTGGTATATTATTATATCATACTATATATATTCTAAAATAATTATATTATATTTTACTCTATAAGACGTACAATCGTCTTAGCTTTTAACAGACTGTCCATTTGAGATCACATCAGTAAATATATAGCATACTTTTAATTAAAACTCCTGCATGAATGGTCACCTGATCGGATGCACAGACTGTCTCACTAAACTGATTTTGCCAGGCACTTATCAAAATGCCACTGTTGATGAAATTGCCCAAACCACTAAGTGTTTTAATTTTGATTAATTGAAACAGAATCTAAATCTGTGTATAGTCAACAAGTAAATGTTTTCTGTTATTGTGCGCAATTAAAAGACTTGAACAACTCTATTAGGATTTCTTTTAGGGGWTRTTCTTAYTATCAAGAGGATTTCTAGGCAACTTATCAAAAGCAAAATTTGAATATGTTTAGTTCTYACTGTCTTCTTTGGTGATGAAGGTGATGAGGTTACTCCAGTTGCCCCATTTATAAAAATGCTCATGAGAGCCGCACCGCACACGGGCACTGCACTGAGTGAATGGCTGCAGATCGGACAAGACCACTGAGTTCAGATTTCTTCCTTTAAATGTTTCCTAAAGAGAAAATATTTTAAATACAGGTGAGTAGGAAAGTAGGAAAATAAACAATAATGCTGCATTGTGATKATGTGTAGTTACTGTTACCACCCTGAAGTTGAMTATTGTCCTTAAACATTAAACCCACAAGGATTTTATTYCTCTTACACAACAGAATTAACAAACAAAATATATATTCCCTTTTCTGCCTTCACATGCATATGAACTTGAGTAACATCCAATTTGTAATCCATAGGATTTAATATGCTGTTGCAGCTATAACGCTTATTGTCTTGTGACTACTGTACATTTGGGATAAYGCTGTTCATTTAAATTTTRCCTSAATTATTTCTTTAATTTGCATGAAAACACTTACATTGATTATGTGTCCATTGACCTCTACTTGGCATATCATTGAAAATGATTTGTCATTCAGTGATTTATCCCATTTCCAGCAAAGAGTGGCATTTCTTGCAGTAAGCTGAGCAGGAGGTTCGAGTGCTGGTGCTTCCAGATGCACTACAGAAAAGATGGAGCATGTTAGTTCCTAAGTCACAGTGAAGGTGATAAATCTTAAATATAAGATTTATCATGAAAATCAGAGCATAAACTTGCTATGCTGCTCTTTACCCCTGTGTTTTGGATCAGCTGTGTCAAAGATGATTTTTCTACCAAACTTATTTTCAGCAGTTAGTGTCCAATTCGTCACGCCTACGGTCATGGCCAGAACACAAACCCCAGAAGTGCAATTCCTAATTAAGGCATAACAAAGCACTGTGAAAGTCCATTTGAAGGAGAAAATAAACGTAGACTAAACACACAGTGTAAAATCAATGTAAAAAAGAAATACACAATAGTACAGAATCAGAACTATTATATTCTTTTTTAGTGTGAATGAGATTGATAGAGTTCAGAGTCAAGTGTTTTCTATTCAATGGCAACCACTGGCGTCTGATGACACATTCAATGGTTAAACCTAATAGTTTTTTGATTAATGTTAGGCTTGATCCTTGTATTCAACAATAAGTGTTATTACACACTGAACATAGATATTTTATGTAGACTATCCAGACTGTTGCATTGGCACTGGTGGTCGTGTAGTCCCACCATATTGGACAGTGAATATTGAATATTGACTGCAAATGAAGCTATGGCTAATTCATCAGTATCCAAATAAACAGGTTGGCTAAATTGGTTATTAAAAGCAAGAATTATTACTACAGTAACTGGTGTGAGAAAGGCATTATGTTGCAAGTGGTACATTTTGGWCACCGCTAGATAGGTGTTGTTACACAGCAAACCATCCGATCCTCACAAACAAAATTATAATTTTTTTTCTACATTCTTTTCTTAAAATGGCTGAAATTACAGCTTTGTTAGCTTCCTACCTTCCATTAACTGAGTAGTTTGTCTGGAAGATACCCCCTTCAATCCAATGACACTCCACGGTATGGAGATTTCGAGTCTCACATGTCATGTTGTGGACATCAGGAAGATCTAAAATGATGCTCATGTCAGGATGTCATGATCAATTCAATAACTAATTAACTTACTAAATAACTAATTGTTAAATACAATGTTATTCATTAGATTAATTACCAATAGTTGTACTAATCAATTGTGAATTAATTACTAATAATTATTAATTTATTAATTATATTAATCACATAAATCACACATGCTGTCACACAAGTAAGAGCTTTAAGGCTATTTCCTTTTGCATTATTGCATTCTTTTGAGACATATTTGGTTCCAATATATTACATTATAGTAATACAGTGGAACCTTGGATTGTGAATACCTTGGTCTGCGAATGTTTCAAAAGACAAGTAAAAAGTTTAAATACATTTTAACTCGGTAAAGAGCGAGGTCTTGAAATACGAGCAGTATTGTGAGCAGTATAAATCTATATCAATATATCTATCACATTCATGAAAATGGAGAGAGAGAGAGAGAGAGAGAGAGAGAGAGATTTCAAAAGAAGTATTTCAAACTGATTAACTTTTTGTTAAAAAGGCACGAATGGCTAAATATTATACCTAATTTGGTAAGTTCAGTGTGAATTTTGGATGATTTTGCAATCCTACAGTAAAACTAGACCTCTCAGTTTTTTCCCCAGTGGATAAATCAGCATGCAGTTGTATTTGTGGCAATGTAAATATAAAATTTACTATCAGTGATATATTGGTCTGCAAAGGTTTCGCAAGATGAGCAAAAAATTTTAATAAATTTTWACTCGGTAAACAAGCAAGGTCTTGAAATACGAGCAGTATTGTGGATAATTCTCTCCTATGTTCTCATGTCTCTCAGTCTCTGTAGGTAAACTGGCGTGTGTGTATGTATGTGTGTGTGTGAAAGTCTTCCTACACAGTAGACCCTYATGTCCTCTTCTCTCTGGCTGTCGACAAGCTGGTGTGTGAATGTGGCCATGTGTGTGTGCACGCGCGCTTGTTTGAGTGAGAGTCTCTATTGGTAAACGTGTGTGTGTGTGTGTGTGTGTGTGTGTGTGTGTGTGTGTGTGTGTGTGTGAGAGAGAGAGAGAAAGTCGTCCTACACAGTAGCAGCCCCTTCCTCCTCATCTCCTCTCTGATCTCAATCACTACAGCCACGATTCTCACGGTTCACGATTTTATGAAGGTAAAATACAGAATAGTTTGTTTTATTTTTTACTTACTATTTTGTATTAATTATTTTTAYATGAATATTTTGGGTTGTGAAACGAATCATCAGCGTTTCCATTATTTCTTATAGGACATACAAGTGCTTTGATAAACAAGCATGTTTCCGCAACGAATTATACTCACAATCCAAGGTTTAACTGTACATACATCTATAGTTCATTCTTGCATTCATAATATACTCTCTGCAAYTGCCAGAAAATCAAAGGCTTTTGATTTGAGAATTTGCTGTTTATACCCTTAAATACATTTTTGCATATGGACTAAAAAAATGCCCTGTACATATGTAGAGTTTATGYCAATTTTGTATCAGATTTAAAAATGTTACTTGAAGAAAACATTCATTAAGTCTAGGAAATTAGTGGAGCCTGGGAATTTAGTGGTTTATACTTACAGCCAGCGTAGTAAGTGGAGCCTATGCCGTCGCACAGTATATCAATGCCATCTGATGGAGACGGGGAAGATTCTCGGATAGGCTCCGTGACATARGTCCGATTGCTGATCCGAATTGGGAAAGGTACAGAGGACCTGAACTCTCCATTATGTTCTGGCTTTAAGATGCAGCAGAACCTGATTCCCTCACTTACAAGCGTCTTAACGTTTTGCGGATACACTTTTGCTTGTTGTATGTCAGATGTGTCATTTCCTGAAGTGTGAAGAAAAAAACTGTATAAATCTACCTATATATATAYACACACACACACATATATTATGGCATGCCGTTTAGGAAAATATTCATGAGAGAACTTAATGAAAACTCTGAATATATTGAATGAAACGTGAGAATATTGAATGGATTCCAAATATATTGATTGAAAATAGATATATATTGAATGATATCTGAATATATGGATTGAAAACTGATATATTGAATGAAAAGTCTGAATATATTGAATGAAAAGTCTGAATATATTGAATGAATAGTCTGAATATATTGAATGAAAAGTCTGAATATATTGAATGAAACATGATGTCATCGAAACACAGCGCCATCTTTAGAAAGGATGATTGAGTCGGCGAGAAACTTGGTTGCTGCAATTTGGAGAAATGAAGAGATGGTCAACACATTGATGAGTGCATGTACGGCCCAAAGTGGTGGCACAAACCGCACTCAGTGTCA
>QMIH01000790.1:24169-52025 GCA_003987875.1 Clarias batrachus | reverse complement strand
ATGAGGAAGCAAATGGCTTATATATCAGTGTCAACTCTTATCATTCACATAAAATAGTTTAAAATACTGTAGGTGCAAAGATCTGCAACACATCCCWTRGTCCTTAAACAGCTCACTGTGTATTTGTATAAAAAAATCTGATCCCATTCAGGTTTGTCCAGTTCTTTATCAGCTCAAATAATTTAAAATGAATACATACCAGGTAACGTTTTCAGTGGTGTCCAGGCACTAGTTTGGTCATGGTCTCTGTAGCGCAGCTGGACAGAATGTGATGTACACTGCAGTGGTATTGGTGATTTCCAGCTCCACTTATAATCACCCATTTGATTTGCATTCAATTCTACTGTCTCCTATTAGAGGCAGGAAATGACAACGCAAAGCTTAACAAAAATCAAAAAAAAATTTTAAACAAAGTGCGTTCTTTAAAGTGACTCATCCTCCTCAGTGTTACAGACCTTGTCATAATTATTGTTAAACTAGTTAAACAATAGCACACCTACTCAACAATTTTTACTCATTGTGATATATGAAGTACAAGTCATCAGACTGTTGCTTTTGCTAATTCTGTTTTTCTTTTGCTTAACTAATCTTACAATTTTTTTGCTTAATAAAATAAATTACATGATTGTGAAATAAAACRGTGCCCAACTGTGATATTGTGAGCAAAGGCCATCAAATCTAATGAAACATGGTGAGTTAAATGAGCATTCGTTTTAAYAAGATTGCAATTTTAAAAGTTCAGTTTTTATTTTTTATCAAGGATTATATAACATGAATGTCTGGGGTAATTAGACCCCTCACCCTAGACCTACCCTGCACAACAATCATCACTTACTCTGGATATCTGAAGGTTCATATTTTCACACTGGAATCAAAATTGGCTTTCAAAACTGGCATGACATAGCCTGTAAGAAAAGCTTTGAATTGGCTATTATTATTACTATTAGTAGTAGTATTAGTATTACTTACATTATGGACCAGTTTCATTTGCTGAGTATAAAAAATCTTAACGTCGTAGGTGACCTTGTCTGGTCTGATGCTGTTGGTGAAGCCATGCYTCCACTCAACATTTAGCATGTTAACACCAAGATCGTCCTTATCAACGTCCTTGTAAACGTTCAGTAGCTCAGGAGCAGTAAGTRGCTGTGCTGTTGACAGATTAAAAAAAATATTACCACATTGACAGGAATCTTGCAAATATCAGACTGGGTCAAAGAAAAATAAGTACAACCAACTATCTAAAAATTCAACACTATCTGTACATAGATCTCCACATAAAACACTACATAAAGGCCCTATTTAAACAAGATTGAGTTGATTTCTGTACAAATCAGCAATGTCTTTTTAACTCCTTCCTTGAGAGACTTCCTGTCYCATGTCTACTGGAAAGATATATCTGACCAATGCTTCCTCTTGTGCTGGAAAACAAGTCTGACTGTTGCAAAACAACCATGTAAAGTCTTTATGTTTGTTTAGCACATACTGTACCAAGTCAGTGAATACTTTGTAAAGTCTACTTTTTTATATTACTAATTTAGAAGGAAACATTTAAAAACAAATCCATAATTTTTTAACGTAAGACTAGCGCTTCAAATCAATAAAAACATAATGGTATTCTATAAAAGGAGGAAGTGTTAGTGCATGTCTACAATAGTCAGCATGTTGCAATGGCTGTCAAATTTGAGAATTTAGCACATGCAACACATGCTCTTTCATGTAGTAGTGATTTACCAATTTACCAACATACACACATGGGTAAAAATGGCTGAAACTTTTATTAATTCTCTTGGATTTTTTTTTCTTTGATTTGACCACAAAGTCCCTGACTCACTCACTCACTCACGAATTGTCTATACCGATTTACCCTGTGTGTCAAGGAAGGCCTGAAGTCTATCCCAGGAGACCTAGGGCACGAGGTGGGGTACACCCTGGACGGGGTGCCAATCAGTGCATAGGTGAAGTGGTGAAGGGTTTGAGCTGGGAAATATGGAATACTGGGTGGATCCGGAGCGCCGCAGGCAGCTGGAGCCGGTAGGTGACGGGGTTGATTCGGAGAGTGATGCGGTATGGACCGATGAATCGAGGTGATAATTTTCTGGATTCTGTCTGCAGATGTAGATTATTTGTGGACAGCCATACTTTGTCACCTACGTGGTACAATCGCCCCGGTGGGTGTCGACGTCGGTGCTGAGTGATGTAGCAGGTGTTGGCGTGTTGGATGGCAAGGTTAGCTTGATTCCATAGCCGTCGACAYCGACGGACCAACTGTTGGGCCGACGGTACTTCAACCTCCGGTTCTTGRTGGTCGAACATTGGAGGCTGGAAACCGTAGCATGCCTCAAATGGGCTTAAGCCGGTGGCGGATAATACATGGAGGTTGTGGGATAGTTCTGCCCAGATGAGGTAGCGAGCCCAGGAGCACTGACGGTCGGCGAYAAAGCACCTCAAGTAGCGCTCCAGTTGTTGTTTGGTCCGTTCTGTCTGAACTGGAGTGTGCGATGTGTTCCGCGGTGTCCAGCGAGAAGGGAGGATTGTCCCCATTGGATGACCTCCGTCCTGATGGTGTCGGATACATAGAGTCGACCAGGTGGCACACATGCCGGTTCGGTCTCCGCAGCCTCTGCCTGGCGTACCCTCATCTCCAGATCCCAACGGAGTAGTGCGATGATCTTGGTGGATGGTAGGACAATCGCGGGCTCCCCCCAGGAGATTTCTTCCTCATGCTGTCGGGAGAGGGCGTCGGCCTTGGTGTTCTTGGACCCCGGGCGGTATGACAGATGGAAGTTATAACTCTCAAAAAATAACGCCCACCGCGCCTGTCTAGGATTCAGCTGTTTCATTTTTTCGGATGGTGATTASATTCTGGTGGTCGGTCCAGACGATGAACGGCTCTCTGGCGCCCTGGAGCCAGTGTCGCCATTTCTCCAAGGCCCACTTTATGGCCAACAGCTCGCCGTCACCGCACCCATGAAAGTGAGTATTCACGATTGGACGGACGAAGCATCTGAGATAGCGTGGGCAAACTCAATGACTRAGCGATGTGCGGAGCCATMTTGKTTCCTTTTATGCTTCCTGAGTCGCGACCGCCTTACTTCYGGATCCTAGTGCCGGTCGCGTTAGGAGTGTGCGTGACAGTAATGCTAATCTTTAATGATATTAAGCTCTATAGATCAGCACATCCTGCTGCTTCTCCCACAAGTATGTTAGTATGTTGGTAAACTTACTGTCAGCTAATGCTCTATGAGTACACGTTACATACTGTACCATTATAGAGAGAAAGTATCACACCATAGCTATACTCAGTGTTATATATCACACTATATAACACTTCTACTATAACCACACTGTAATTTGCAATATATTCTTCATTGTTATTGCATTTTTTTTGTCTGGTTTTTGCCTCATTCTTAAATTTCAGCACCTTATATTAACAGTATACAATATATTCTTACTTACTGTTTGACTGAAAACCAATAAAAAGAGTTTTRAAAATACAATGGCTAGAGAGAAATGCACATTGCTGATTCATAACAGACTATCTAGAAATGGAGAGATATCTACCTATAGGACTTGACTGCAGTCTACTTGTTGTTATTGGACAAGCTGAAGGTGACTGTATAGGATGTAAAACCTATRAGGGGCGTTCAAGACAAACTGGGGCTTGTAATGAAATTTCTCATCAATGAAGGAGTAAAACTAATTAAAATTTATACAAGGGGTTTATTGTTGGCTGAAATGCTGAAATGGCTTAAAGTCCACTACATCACAGTCATTCCTGTGAACATTCAAAGAGCAGAAAGCCTGATCCTTGAAAACTGACAGATAACTTGTTGCCAGCTTGTGGAAGYGACACAWCTGGCTGCACATCTGCCTGTGGTAACTAWACACACCTGACCCTGCTCTAAGCCATTTCCACATGTTTGGGTCAATAAAGGGAGTTCCTGGGAGGCCAGTGTTTGAAGACATGTAGCAGGCAATCTGATCATGGCTTCGGCAAACTGACAAATCAAGCACTAGTCAAATAGTGAGATAGCACAGTCTTATATAGACAATGTGTTCTGTTATTCTGCACAATCGAAAGTCTCAGTTTGACTTGAATGCCCMTTGTACATATTAWATAATTTAWATCGATTTTTAGAATTTGTCACAATATAGATGTTACATTAYCATATTTCCCCAGCCTACCATGGAAATGGGATTGGCTGTACATTGGAGGCGACATAATTCGGTACAGGTCATTTACTGGTGTTACTCATCACTTTTATTACTGAAAATTTCTGTCCACAATACCCCCAATACCTTTAGTTTATGTACTACGCTCTATGAAATAGATTAGGAAAAAATTCTAAGTGACTCCAGGAAAAGGTCATTTAACAAAAGAACTGAAACCCTTGAATTATTTTCAAAGCTGTCAACCCAGCTGTTTACAGTTGTTTTAGCAAGGGATTATAGAGAAATAAAGGTTGTTCCTACTTTCATAACTGTGTTCTGTTATTCGTCACAATTGAAAGTGAACATGCCTTGTGTAATTGTGTGATTATAGCAGTTTTTGTTTTTGACAGTTTTACTGAAAATCTTACTAAGTAACATAGATTAGACAGAGAAGAATGCCTAGATAATGGTTAATGGATAATTTGCAGCTTAGAATAATATGTCTTTTTGTATTATTTGTGTGTGACTGATGTGGGTTTTTTCCCACATCTGTGGTGCAGACTCACCATCCTGTTTTCCTCGCTCAGTCAGCACTGATAGAACACCACACAGAAACCACACATGTCCTTGGCCCATGACAGGACAGTACACTCAATGACTCACGCAGGTCTGTTTAGCTCAAGAGTTAGGGTGTGCTGGAGAAACACAATAAGGGGTTTTAGTGGGCAGGAGTATAGGAAAAGGCTACAATGCCCTGGTGTCGGGAAAGTTTAAACTTCCTGCTGTAGCTTGGATTTTGGCCAGAAATAACTTTCACTGTTCACATTAACTGACACATGCAAAGTACTCATGCAAACCATGTGAAATGCTGAATGCTATCTGCCAAATCTGCTTACATAATTTATGTCATGAATGTTCATTATGGTAAGTGTGGAGCTTCCACACGACCAAAGAAAATTTTGCTTAAAACACAGCACAGGATTTCACATAACATAGATGAATAGACTTGTAAAAAGCTATCAACTGATAATCAGTGCTGATCATCAGGTGATGCACACAGATCTAATGATGTTATTGTATTAAAAAGGAAAAATGGCAACAGTGTAACGTTAGTTGATTTATGGCTACAATTGGAAGTAAACAGAACTTTCATTAGCAGAGTGTAAAATATGCAATAACATTTGGTGGCTTTAGGTAGCCTTTTAAAATATTTTTAAATTAATATTTAAAAAATTTTAAAAGCCATTTAGCTAAAAAAGAAAATGTTTTTGCTATAGTAGTGGTAGTTACAGTAAATACAGTATGAACCCTGTGGCATGCCAAGTTAAGTTTGCAAATCGTTAGTTAAATTATATATTCCATCCATCCATCCATCCATCCATCCATCCATCTAGGAACCTCTGTTGTCCAACCAGGGACCATGGAGGCATTTGTATTTATTTTAATTTTGTATGACTGTGGTAGATCCTCCGGTCAACATTCAAATACACATTCACACAGGCAACT
The DNA here is from genome assembly GCA_003987875.1 of Clarias batrachus. Lineage (NCBI taxonomy): Eukaryota > Metazoa > Chordata > Actinopteri > Siluriformes > Clariidae > Clarias > Clarias batrachus. The sequence continues at coordinate 46,367 of QMIH01000790.1, read as the reverse complement.
CTACAGGCAATTTGGGAATGCCAGTTAGCATAATCTGCATGTCATTGGACTGTGGGAGAAAACCAGAGAACCTGGAGGAAACCCACCAAGCATGGGGAGAACATGCAAACTCCAGCACAGAGACCCAACACGGAAATCGAACCCAGTACCTGGACGTGCAAGGAGACAGTGCTAACCAAGTCACCGTGCCAAAATACTCTATATTCAGACAAGCTTAAACAAGAACTCTGCAATATATTTAAATTACAATAACAACGAGTCTGCTAATTTTCATAACACTGTGACTGCCCAGGCTTGCTATTTCAATAAAAAATGTGATGAGGCAGACAAGATTAGTGGAAGTCTTACAGGCAGCAAATTTACATTGGATCAGGGTCTGTTTTGAGTACAGCTAAAGATCACCTAATATTAAATTGCACTTTCAGCTTTAATATGCATTTTTCACTTGTAAATGTGAATATACAGTTATGTATCTTTTTGCATTGCATTTTATAGTGTATTTTAATTAGTGTTTAGAATTCAATTTTAAAATCAAGAAAAACATGAGGAAATATTATTTTTTATACCTTATTGCTTAAATGCACAACTTCTTTTCTTGGCACAACTGGAAGGGTTTTAATGTCTAAGAAAATTGAAAGAAAAATTATATAATTTATATTATATACTGTATATATATATATTTTTTTTTACCAATATTATCTTAACATCAGTTGTGAGTGAAATAGAATAATGACACCAAAATCAATTAACCTGTGGCCAGGACCTTACATTTTACCACAGCATCCCAGGATCATTCTGTGGTAAACTCCCCTATTATTTATTCAATCACTTGCTCACACACTCATTTTCTATACCTCTATATTATCCTGTACACTGTGGCTGGTGGCCTGGAGCCTATCACAGGGAACTTGAGGCACAAGGCTTGWGTGCATACACCCTAGATGGGGTGCCAGTCCATCGTTGGGCACAAAAGCGCACAGACAAACTCACTAACACACTACAGGGAATTTGGAAACACAATTTAATCTGCATGTCTTTGGAGAAAACTGGAGTATGTAGAGGAAGAAGGCTAAGCACAAAGATCCAAAGCAGGACTTTGGATGAACTATGCCACTGTTCCACCTAATTATTGACTCACAACCCTAAATAGCTGTCAATTACACATCTTTATATTTATATAGCAATTCATATACTAATCACTGCACCTTGACACTGGAGTGATAAACTTAAGGAATGTCAGAGCTATATTATTTTCTCTTCTTGATCTTGTATTGATGGGAGAGTTGGACTGCTGTGTAAAGACTTCTCCTGCACATCCAAAAAATTCTTAATGGGGTGAAAATTATTTCTCATGTTTCCTGAACCACTTTTTCACAATTTGAACCCAGTTAGTCCTGCGATTTTCAGCTTGAATTATGCCTATGCCATCAGGGAAGAAAAACTCCACTGAAGTATAATCTGGTCATTCAGCGGGGTACGTAGCTAACCTCAATTTTCATCAGACCACATGACATTTTTCCAATGCTCCATGGTCCATTTCTTATTTTACCTAGCAAATTGAAGGAAGCTTTTTCCCAGTTGGTCTTACTGATAAGTTGCTTTTATAGGGATACACAGTTGTTTAGTCTCAGTCCCTTGAGTTTCGTTGTATTTGGCATTTGGAAATGCTCTTACTTTCACTATTAAACAGCCTGTTCTTTTTTTTTTTTTTTTTAAAAACGATTTGATTTCACAAAACATTTAAGTAACCACATAATTTTTTAAAAAATCTTCCTCGAAGATGATGGTTCACTACTATCCTTGTAGGCTCTAATAATGCGTTGACAGTTTTTTTTTTAAAAAAAAAAAAACGATTTGATTTCACAAAACATTTAAGTAACCACATAATTTTTTAAAAAATCTTCCTCGAAGATGATGGTTCACTACTATCCTTGTAGGCTCTAATAATGCGTTGACAGTTCTTAACCCAATTTTAGCCGTTTCCATAGTCGATGCAGGACAATAATTTGACCTTTCTGAAACACATGAACATAGGTTATGTCTTCTGACATGGTTATTAAGAAATGAGGAGCTACTCCCTGCACTCCATCTAGTCAGAGTTAAATAACTTGTTGCCAGCTGAAACATATGAATCACTRCAGTATCTATCCAATGGAAGGCTCTTTTCTATTAGCTTAGCTTAATCCAAGTGATGCCTTTTCCCCTTTCTTCCTTTTTTTTTTTTTGGCCAGGTAGTGTAGTTTACCTTTAAAAAACGATTTCAGGAACATATCTGGAGAAGAAGGACCACTCTTGTGACTTTAAACTGTATAACCGTTAACATACTGTACACCTTTCCAGGTAAAAGTAACCAAACATCGAGCAACAGCAGGAGGCGTTTTATTGCACCTTATGGTCCTGGCGATAAAACACGTGAGTCACGTGACCGAGCCAGCGGCTACACAGATTATATTATATCACGTATCGAGTTACACACAGCATCCGGAAACGTGACGTTAAACAACCTGATTATAACTAGACGGATTTCAAACAGTACTTTAAAACTAATTTAACTAAAATTTGAAAGCGCGCGCGCGTGTGTGTGTGTGTGTGGTGTGCGCGCGAGCGCGCGCGCGCGGGTTTTAAACAGCCAACATACCGCGAAGACGATCCTCTTCTTAAAGATGTCGGAAATATGTAGTTTTCCTTAAACTGAAAYTAACGCCTTAAAACTGAAATAAACTAAGAGAAGAAGAATTGGTGAGTCGAGGAATGGAGAGTTGATTAGGAATGTAGTTAGTATTCAACAAGAGGATGCAGAAATGGGAGTGTTTCAGTGAGAGGAGGTTCATACTGGAAGATGACGGGGCTGTTCCTGGGAAAAGGAAGCAGCGGTGTTGAGCAACAGCTCCGTGCAGGACTTGAGGCAGTAGAAGCACACACACACACACACACACTTCTAAAGAGAGGAGACACACGTGCTGACGTACACACAGCCAATAAAACTTGCCAGAAAGTATTTATAGCAAGTTTTATGTCCATTTTTTTTATGATGATGATGATGATGGTTAGACAATGGTTAGAACTGTTGCCTCTCACCTCTGGTCAGTGTGTGTGCATGTTTTCCTTTTGCTTGGGGGTTTTCCTCTGGGTATCAGTGCAAAGAAATACAGTGTAAACTGATTGGACATTTCACATTGCCTATAGTGTGTGTACGTTTGCCCTCTGATGGGTTGGCACTCCATACAGGATGTCCCCGGTCTTGTATGCTCCGGCTACCACGCATCCTTACATATCATAAGTGGTATAGATAATGAATGAAAAAAAAAAAAACTTTCTTTCAGTCACTCCTGTCAAGGGGTCACCACAGTGGACTATCCGCTCCACACAAAACTTGGCATAGGTTTTACAAGGATGCCCTTCCTGACACAACCCTCCTATTTTCCCAACTATACTTGGCTTGCAGTGGCGGAGGGGGGTTGGGGGGGATGAGGGATAGGGTGTGGCAATCCCCAAAAGCAGGGTTCAAGTCCACATCCTCACAGCAACAATCTAGGGCCTTAGCCACCAGAGCAAACCAAAAGTAATTAGTGACACGAGGAAGAAATCTTGAAAGGAACCAGACKTGAACCCATTTACATCTAGGCAACACTGAATAGTGCGATTATAAATTATTTACCTTCTAGGTCTGTGTACTCTATAGTCAAAAATTCTAATTGTGCAACTAGGAACATATGAGCAAATTGTGAATGAGCAAAATTATTTCTAAGTTRATTATTGKTTTAAATTAAAGTGTAGTTAATTGGAGTTATCAGTGTTTCAGCAATGTAAAACATTTGCAGCCCTATGCCATTTCTYAGTGGTACCATTTAGAAAAATCAGTAAGTGGTTTACAGGTGGTGAGCATTCCAACCAGAAGTAGTGCATCCGATTGATTCAGGCATGTTGTGATAGCAGAAGATACAATAGGTATGTTCACTCTCACAAAATGATTAAAGAAATGATATATTGTTGAGTGCAAGCAGGGCCCCCGGCAGGACTATAAGATAACGCAACTCAACTAGAACCAGAAGGAAACAAGGCGTGAAAATTTCCTGGCAAATAAAGTAGGCAGCCATTTCAATGTCAACAACCCTGAGGGAAGGAAGGGGGGGGGGGGGGGGGGGTGAGACAGTTCTTGAAAACACTCTCAGTTTGCAAAATATCCCAATCTGCTCCTTGGCTGAATAAATATTTGTCAGCGTACACTTAAATGCTATGTCAGTCTCTGAATTCCAAACACTAATTGCAGTTATATAGTTATTCCATGACTGTAGGATTTTAACTGACTCAATCTGTTTCTTGTTGTAGATGTCACTATTCGATGTGTTGGTGAAATAGTATGTACTTGTGTTTTTAGCTCAGACCTAACTTCTATATTTCCACTATTCATAAAACTGAAACCATATCAACAAAGGTAAATAAACTTGACGGGTTTTTCTAGCTTCCGGGTTTAGCCTCTTTCACGTTGGCATTAAAGCTAACACTTTGCCCATGCATGCACCAGTTACGACAACATCTCTAACAGTCTGGCAGGAAGAAGATTCCGATAAGAACCAACAAGTATTACCTGCTGGTTCACCTTGTCTCCTCTCCATCTGCAGCTGACACTCGAACACACCCTGTCTGCCACAACAGCACTTGATGGACTTATGTTACTTAGCTGTCAGGTTTTTCATGGATATGAACAGAAACTGTGGGAACAGGCTGGAGACGTCACACCGAGGGGATTTTTGGAATTCACCATCCAGCGTACAGAGAGCACTATTCTAAATGTRGGAAAACAAGCCAAGAAGCAACATTGGAACAGAGCCTAGCAGTGACCCCTGAGAGTATTTTTAAAAATGTGCACCTATTTAAATCACACACTGTATTGTAGGGTTATCAAATTAATAATAAAAAAAAATCTGTAAATAAACCCTAAATTATTAAAATACATACGTTCTGAAGGCAGGCAATTCTGACATTTAGTAGGTCAATCATAAAATACACTGCAATTCATTGCAAGAAACATAGGTTTCCTCATAATGTCTTGTGTAAGTGATAAACCACACTCGAACTTTCCCACACTTGGTGCAACATGAAATTTAAAAGGTCTTCACTGAAACACGATGAAGTTTTAGCATGCTAATGAAGTACATTCTATTATGTCAATTGCTAAGATTACGGCCCTCAGTAATTTTCTCAGTTTTACCTCAGCTTGAACAGAATAGAGATTTCTGTAATGGAACACATTAAACTGTAACTTCAGCTTGTAGTCCGTGCCGTGCCTGTGGCTATGGGTTCCTGAAGACAGTTTAAATCACAGTTAACACACGTTATGTATATATTTATATAGATCTTTTTTTTTTGTAGATTTTTTTTTTATTAGCAATGCATCCCTTTCATATGATTGTTTCTCAAGGCTCATTTCTAATGCCCAAAAACAAACAATGAACTATACAAGGGAGACCACGATTAAGGAAAATAAAAGAAAACATTACAAGTATGTACAACTTTTCTAAGACATGTTTTTTTTTTCCTCAAGGAAAAATTATAAATAACACTTCTTTTGCATCCATTTCTGCAATATTAAACGGTTCTTAATAAATTGAATACAGTGCTCTGCAAATTCATGAATGCACTTCAGAAGAAAAAGGAAGGAAGAATGGAAGGTGCATTATTTTGCTTTTACATGACATATGTACAGGTCAAATGTACAATTACTACTACTCTGTGTGAATGGTGACAGGGAACACATGTCCTTGGAAAAGAATGCAGTCCCAGAAAAAAAAAAAAGCAATATATTTTTCTGAATTTAGCACACAGTTTTTCAGTGCTGATGAAATCACGGACATTGACCATGCTTCAAAAAAATGACTCATGCAGAAAAGTACCAGCATTGCTGGTCAACTGGCAACACGGATCATGAACATGGTTGATGCAAGAACAAAAAGAGTTTTCAGTCGGCAGATTTCCATACGTTCACGTGATCAGATAATGAGTGGCAGAATGGAAATAATGGTTAACAGTTCACACACAATTCTGCAGTTAACAGAGGGTGAAAAACAACAACAAAAAAACAGCATTATAACTGTATCTCCAGCATTTTCAGGTCTTTATCCAGCCAGATTCTTCTAAGCCAATTAACTTTCACAAGTTGATACAGGGTTACAAACATAAAAAAGGAAGGAAAGAAAAAAAAATCTACTTCTCAAAACCAAACAACAACGGGCTTATTATTGCCAGTCATTTTAGAGCCATAACGTTTTTTTTTTAAATGCATCTTAAAGAAAAATAAAATAACAACAACAATAATAATAACCACCACCACCTTGTGTTTGCAGATAAAGCCAAAGAAAGAGCTTTGGCAATATGATGCTGATTTATTAGGATCTATAATAAATTAAAAAGTTGAGCCAATTTCATTAATTCTAAAGCAAATAAAAATACATACAAGGTGAAATAATTAAAGCTGCCTATATAGCACGACTGGTCCAGCCAAAAAGAAACAAACAAATCCTGTTTCAATAAAACCAATTATGACACCCAAATAATTTATTTGGAATCAACAAGCACATTGAATAAAAATAGATCTCAAATTATCACTACAGTTGAAGCTGAACCCTTTATCTGATGAACAGCCTAAAGAAAAAGAAAAAAAAAAAAGGCATTGCTGTGGCTTCATCATGACTGGACTATCTATTGCGTTGAGCTTATGTAACGGTCTGGACAAATACTGTGGACCCGCTTTGAATGAATAATAATAATAATAATATATTTTTAAAGGATCTATATCTAGACATTTGTTGTCTGTCTTTTGTTTTTATAGACTAAATGTTGCATTTTTGAAATATGAGCCTCAGACCACACCCACTTTTTCTGTTATGTGCTGCTGTGTTTTAGGACAYAAACTGCGGCTGCTTTTACACTAACTGGAGTAGCTCTTGTACTAATGTGGAAAAAAAGAGACACTAACCATGACACCAATCTTACCAGTTCTAGCAAGTACTGGCTCACTAACGAGTCCAAACTTGCTCTCTAGATCACAGTCATTATTCTCAGTAATGCTGGTGATGAGCAAGATGTTTATAGCCTTGGAGGCAGAAAATCAAGTTGCTTGTGTAACTTGAGTGCGTGCAACACAGTTCCATTGAATGCCATGTCATAGCAACCAACATCCCATACAGTACATACATATGCTGTTATTTCCAAGTACATTGACAACAGAATATTTTTGATCCAACATTTCATATATCGCATTTTGTCTAACTAACGAGCCTCATTTTGTCACCAGTAACTTGTCCTTCATATTTGTGCTTATGGCTTACCCCTAAACACGTGACTAGAGGGTTGTTGCATGTCATTTTTTAACCATAAGAAGAAGAAAAAATGGAAGCAGCCATGCTTTTAAATGGCAGCCACATTTCCAGGGAAACTAGAGGTCGAGGAAACACCCCAAGTGTGAAAGCAATCTTACTGCAAACCATAAAATATAAACAAAGCTTCACAGTGTAGCTGAATACACAATTGTTACAGAGATGGMCATCTTGGACATGTGTGCACATTTTGGAATTAGCATGTTCCCAAGCACAATTTCAAAGTTTGAAAGGAGAGGTAYATTTCCAAATTTGTATACTGCATATTCTAGGTTCAAAACTTTAGTAAACTTTGGGGCTGAACATGCCTCATGGCTTATCTGCTATGTTAAAAAGAAAAATCCTTTAACACAATAGCTCAAAGCATTGAAAGTAAGGATTAAAAGGTGTCCAGGGGGTGCGGAAGCATCAGAGTAAACTAGCACAAGCAGCATTTGCATCATCAGCAGCATCATCATCTTAGCTTATTTCTCCCCAAAAAGAAAAACACTAGGATTTTTTGATAATTTAAAAGTTCAAGCTTTCATACAGAAAAGCTCCATGTTGAAGGACAGAATATTTAAGGGTTCTGCCAGTGTGACAATCTAGTACAACCACTTTACGCATGCTAGAAAGGAAATTTCACTAAAACTGTATGCGTCATTATGAAATTGTAACATAAATGCATCAGACCATTTTTGATACCATTGGCAGAGAGCAGAGCTGGAGGATGGAATTGAACTATTGAACTGTTGGGTTTTTCTGAGGGTTTAGTGGGAGGAGGGAATGAAGAAAAAAGGCCTTGTAAACACCTCTCCCTGCTGTAAATTAGTCAATTAGAATAAACTAATTGRATTGTGTTTGCTGTTGTTTTTCTTTTGATTGAACTTGAGGTTACAGCATGTTGTTATTTAGWGCTTACGAACTTTCTTCAACTACATGAGCCTCATCACTGTGATGCTAAAACAATGAAAATAAATTTGTACACTGAGCATGTACTTATTATTGAGTGCACTTGATGATGGTGGATGGAAACTCCAGAGTTCTAAAATAGTCACCATAAGTAAGATATGGGAGTTTAAACTGCAAAATTGAACAATGCTGCTGTTTGGGCAAACCCCAAAACATTCTCCGTAGAATTTATCCAATKTAAAGTCTTAAAGCAGGCAAGTGATGCTTCTCTGTAGCTGTCTGACAATACACTCATTGTGTACTTCATGTGTATTTTTTTTAAGTCACAAAATCTTGTCCTTAGCTTTAAAGGTTAATTTGCTGATTGTTTGCTGCTGTAAATCTGAATGTCTGGCCTGTACTGAAAGTGTGTTTCTTATGATAAGTTTCTTACATGAGAACTCCATAAAACAAGTCGATGGCTCGGTTAACAGTTTGTTTTCAGAGCTAGTGATTGCGAATGTGAAAGCCCTTTAACCAATGTGCAGACTTGCATTGTTTAGTATTTGGTTTGCCAAACACAAAAGAGAAAATTAACCTTGGACGAGGTATCAAAATGGTATAAAGTAGTTATTTTTGAAACTCGCCATTTAATTTTACTGCTCTGTATTTCATTTTCTGTGTGTAATTGGTCAAGGTTTGTTCTCCAGTATTTCTAATTGAAAAAGTTTTACAGTGTTACAGTTCTTCAGTCTAACRATSCCTTGAGATTACATTTTAATTTTGCCTCTTGGTTCAYTAAATTCTGTGCAGTATAAAACCAAACACATCAACKTCACTCTGATTGGGCGCACAAACTAACGTGTCCAAGTCAGTTTGGACAAAAGCATGTGGCAACAGAAAAACTGACCAGAATTTCCTTGAAATTTAGGAATCCAAATGAATTTTAAAGCAGGACATTTGACAATATTCTGACTTGATCCAACCATTAATTWAATCTGGATAAGGAAGTAGGGCGCCCTCTCAACTAGAATAACAGWTTGCTGAGGAGACTCAGTACAGCAGTAATCTCCTAAATGTGTACACACATTCTGCTGAGCAACTTTATTACTCTCCTAYGCTATTGGTCACCTTGCAGGTGTTCAGTTAAGAGTTTTTAACCTCACACACTGTGTTGTGTCTTTACTACCACAGACTAGAAAGTATTTTCTATAACAGCAGCTGAAAAATCACAGGTTTGTATCAAATCCTCCTTTGATATAAAATACATGATCACAAATCCATAAGTGTGTTAAAAATACGTATAATCAATAAAGCAGTGATATTTTCTGAAATATGTTTGTTTACCATTTATGGAAGAAGTCTCTAGTTTCAGCCCTTTGTAACAGTCAGAAGTAAAGCTGTAATTAGGTTTTCTGGAATTAGAACGTCTTCAGTACGGAGGTCAGAACTGGACAGTTTACACTCCAACATGGCACGGATAAAAAAACAGTTGTTATTCTTCAGTTAATAAAAAATGGTCTGTGGTGTGAAGGGAATCTTTTTTTGGTTAGTTCCCATTATAGGAAAATAAACAGATCCAAGCTGATAACAGCAAGTCTATTCGACACTGGGTTTCATCACACCACACTGGGTTTTCATCGTTGTCAGTGATTATTTTTCCTAGTAAGCATTCCTACCAATGCCTTCACCAGGGTCAGTGTCTGACCACAGTAATAGAGATTGCTCAATCCAGCAGTGAAACTGAATGATACAACATAATATGTAAATGTGGAGTGGATCAGCTACTGTCAGTAACTGTGCACCTACAGAGTGACTTGCATGAGAGGTGTAGCTGTAAACAAGCCAATGAACACAGAACAAATCCCATGTGAATGGATATAAATAAACAGCCTTACCTGGAAAATACATTTGGAAAACTAAAGCTGCATGGTTTTACAATGTTGAATCCTGTGGGTGAAGTGCTTAAATATGACTAAAGAATAATAACTAAGTGCCTAGAAGCAAATACCCTAATATGAGAAGGTGGTTACTGGCATACACGGTTGGATCCTTGATTGCCTCACATGTTGGTTGTGTGGGTGTGGAACAAAAACTGAGGCTTTCTTTTGATGAATAATTCAATTACAGGCTCGCTGCGTATTTCTTTATATACATGGATTAAGTTAGTGATACAAACCACAATTTTGTAGTGTTAAAATCAAAACTTTAGGGATCCAGAGGGAAGAAGAGCAAACATGCTTTTGTAATTTCAGTCCATATCCGAATGCATTTCATGATGACTCTGTAGAACTGAGACAGAACAAAAAGGGGGGGGAAAAAAAAAAAAAAAAAAAAACAGCATCTTGTACAGCTTTCAGTGGATTATTCATTTTTTTTTTTACTGTCACCCCACTGTCAGTGCTTTACACGCATAACTGTCAGTCAAAAGCTATATTTTGGTTGTAACTCCAAATAGGAGTTTAAACAGTTTTCTGTCATGATTTCAGGCTTTTTTTTTTGTTGTTCAGGCAGTATGTTTCCGTTGATCTTTTCTTAAATGCGCCGTACCGATTCTTTATTTTTCTTCACAGACACATTCTGCAAATGCCTCTTCAGACGCTCTTTCCGCCTTCTATCACTTTTGTTTTCACTCCACCTGCTCCATATTCCCACGTTACCTCTTGTTGCTTCCATTTTCCATAAAGTTGCCGCCAGGCCAGGCGAAAATGAATGAGGAGATCTGGGTAGAGGAGGGTGGGTGGGGGAACTGTAAGCACAAGCTTTACAGTATCAGGACTCCGGTGGAGAATTTACAGTGACAGATTTTGATGGCATCGACAAAATGCTCTCAGCCTCCTCGTAAAGCTGTGGGACATGGGAAAGTATGCACAGGTTGGTGTGAAAAGAATACACAGGTTTTTGTCTGTGACCAATAAATGAACATGTGGCTCAAATGTAAGAAAAATGCTGAGGAAACATACCGGAATAAACTGAACGTCTTGGAATAGCTCTTGTATGAAGCGTCGAGAGGCGAGTCTGAACATGCAGTGAGCCAGCAGATGGGACACTTCCGAGTATAAGCAGATGTCATCGAACGCATATGGAAACTTTTCCTTGATCCTGCAGATGGATTCGATCAAAAAAAAAAAAAAAAAGGATTAATTTTAAGCTTTACTCCAACATTCACATTTAACTGAAAAATTCAGCCAACACTGAATAAACTTTTTATACAKAAATAATTTATAAATAAATATAGATATTTTTTCCCAATACAATTTTTGTTTGGGATATTTATGCAGTACTGAGTAAGGTTAAAAATTTCCAGATATTTATAAAAAGAAAATATTTTTCTTTTACACATATTGCATAACTTGCCAGCTTTCAGACAAACAACAAGGAATGCTGGTTGTCAGGTTTTACTTAAAGAAGGTAAAAATCTAAAATCTTTGCAAGAACCTCCATATTATGTTCAGTAACACTAAAACAGTATATATATAAAAAAATCATAGTGTGTGTGAGAGTGGGGGGATAAAACATGTTGATCATTTAAAATAACATAATATATATACTCTTAGGATCAAGCATCAACTTTATAACCTGTAATCTATATAACCTGTGAATCATGTGACATGTGTTAGTGCAAAACAAACAAATAAAAAAACGTACAGATACCAGTCAAGAGCTTCAGTTAATGTTCATATGAAACGTCAGAATTAAGAAAACATGTGATCTCTGTGACTTTGATTGTGGCATGGTTGTTTGTACCAGATGTTATTTTATTTTATGTGGCGTTTACACTCGAGTTGSCAGGGAGTCTCTACTAACTCAAAAAATTATCTTTACCGCTGTTGTGAGCAGAAAAAAATATCAGAATGGGAAACATGTWAAACATTGWGGGGGATGGCCTACATCGGCAGACGACCACATTAGGTTTCTCTCCTGTCAGCCAAAAACAAGAATCTGAATCCTGTTAAGGATTAGGTGAGAAAAGGAAAAAATAAAATTCTAGGGTTTTTAGCGGGCCTTGAACTGTTCAGTTTCTGTAACCATGAGAGCTGCGTAGTGCTGTTCATGTCAAGAGTGAGTACTGCAGTTAGTATACCCTTTCTGATGACTCAAACCAATCTTGCCAGTTTCCTCAGCAACAAGGCATTTCTACCCATCAGCCCATGGACTTTCAGTTCCCTCACACGCAAACCTCAAGCACACACCATACCGTTTAATCCTGTATACAGGGTCATGGGGGCCTGGAGCCTATTCCAGGAGACTTAGGGCACGAGGTGAAGAAGACCCTAGACAGGGTGCCAATCCAGTGCAGGTCACACACACACATACACGCTCACACACTCATTCACACACTACTAATCTGCATGTCTTTGGACTATGGGAGGAAACCGGAGTACCCGGAGGAAAGCCAGCAAAGCACGGGGAGAACATGCAAACACCATGCACACACATGCAGGAATTGGACCTGGGCGGGATTTGAATCAGGACCCTGGAAGGCGGCAGTGCTATCCACTAAGCCACCGTGCCGTCTCAGGAGATCTACAGTTAATCAAATATTCAAACCAGGCCATCTGGTACCAATATTAATGCCACAATCAAAATCACAGAGATCACACTGCATTCTAATAGTCATTTATCATAAGAATTTCAGTTAATGTTCACCTCAAATATATCAATGTGCTGGGGTATGGATGGTCCTAATGAAGTGGACAATTAGTAAATATAAATAATGACAAAATGTTTATATTTAAAAAAAAAAAAAAAAAATGAGTATGTATTAAAAATGGAAAAGTCTTCTTAAAACTGAAATGCAGAGGGATCTGAAGTGATTTAAGCAGCCATGCAGTTTAAATGAAGCTAATCAGCTTTTTATTGTTGATGGCCGCAGATCAAGTACAATAACACCGAAGACCGTGACCAGAACAGGAGAGTGCTGTGTAAGTGGGGGCTCCTTACGTGAGCAATCCTGTTTCATGGCCTTTGGTTCCTACAGATGAACTGAGGTTGACGACCAGTCGAAGAACCTCTTTCCTCAGCAGAACTCTGCAGGCTGGAGCGTCTTCTGGAATGGTCTTAACTCCTATAAGAAATCCGTGTCAAAGATCGTATTAATGCAAGACCTTTTACAATTTAMGTTTCTTAAGCTTCACATAGTTGTAAAGTGAAGTGAAGACTTTTTAATTAACCAAGAAATAATTAATTATCCACAGCCAGGAGTGCAAGATAGCAATACTGGCTGTGCTCTTTGAATGGAATTGATCGTGTTATATCTTCCCTGTCAATTAGAGGGGCATTGACCAATCACYAGTATCTGTAAACTCCTGTATGCGTGTATGGCTGGTTTGAGAACGTTCAACTGTGCTGTGAGGCAGCAATTTAAAAAAGGTGCAGTGGTTGCTTTGCACTACCAACAATTCACCAGAATGTGAGGAGTGTTTAAGTGGCTTCTGAACATGTTTTTATGATCTTTACTAGAACTAACATTATGAAATGTGCACACACAATTCTGAGATAAACTGCTGTAAATGCCCATGTTTTACTGTTATAAAAATATCAGCCGACTCGGTCATACCTAGAACCAGCTCTGTACTACGGGTGCTCCCAGCAGAGCCCTGGGACACAGCATCACTACACCCAGACACACCGGAGAACTTCGAGTGGGGCATGACCTCAAGGTGGTTGTGCATAGGTTGACTGCACCAGTCCGAGTATGAAGCATCAGCAAAGTCTGAAAATTAGGGCAAAAAAAAAGAAAAAACAGGGTTTCAATTACCACTGTAGAAGTGATCATATTTTTTATAAAGTGGTGACAGCATCCTGCAAAATTATGCAAAATCACAAGGGTTGACCTCTCTACTAGACATTTTATTAGCATGAGGAGTCAGAATGTAAAGAATGAACAAAGTCCACATGCATTATGATTTAATTTGACTTAAATTTGTGCCTGTGTGCCTCCTTAAACTACATCAAACTTTTAGTGGCCCTTTTAGTTTAGTTTTCATTAATGTCAATCACTTAATCCAGTTAGTGTATCTTAAACAAATGAATACAGTGGAAAAATACAGTTGTATTACATTTATAATAATAATAYTGTAAAATGTTATTGTACATTATCTTACAACTATAAAACCCTGGATTGCGAGTAACTTGGTCTGCGAGACAAGCAAGACAAGCAGAAATTTTTAATACATTTTCACTTGATAAACAAGCGAGGTTTTGAAATACGTGTAGTATGCATAATCGTCATTTGCTGAGCATCACTTGATTACAACTGAGCCAATGATTCTCTCTCTCTCTCATGCTCAGTCTCGGTGCGGGTGTGTCACTCGTATCGTCAACGACCTGATTGTATACTGTTTACTATAATATTGTAACTGTCTGATTGTATACTGTTTACTATAATATCGTAACTGTCTGCGTGGGCGCCTGAAGTGTGTTTTTTAGTTTGTGTCCAAGTGTACTGACTGTTCTTTAGTAAATGTTCTGCAACAACRGCCCCCGTTGTTTACAAACAATTTTACTCTTGGTGCAATTTAGTAAAAAGATTCAAACACATGAGCCTTGACTCTAATGGTTGTCCACCTGAACGGCTCTGCATGGGTGTATGCGAGTTGCAGCCCAGGACTTTGCAGCCCACACAGTAGAGGCAGTTCTCCTCTGTGTGTTCTTGCAGACCAGTCTCCTCCGATCCCAGCAGCTGCTGCTGATCTGCCCGACTCGCAGCCATGAGCTCTGTAATGCTGAGCTGAGACTTCAGTATGCCGTGCCGTAGGCCATCAGAACCTATCAGTAAAGAATGGTGTCAAGAAATCTTTTTTTAAATACGTGACATCCGTATAGATTTAATGGGACAAATGCGCATTTTTACCATCAGAATCTCCAGAGAAGAACCTGGCAGTTCTGTCCTCAGAAGGTGGGCTAGTCCTCTTCTGGAAATATGGAGTTTCTTTTATCTATTAGCACAGAAACAAACTATTAGAGGACTATATTGGCAGAAATTGCGTTTCACCATCAAAGCTACAAACTATAGAAGTATATTAATGTGCTTGTTCTAATAGGTCATTATTACTATAATATTGCATAGTACTATGTTCATGTTATAGTCTAAATAATTTAATGCAGCATWCTGCAGTGTCAGGGTAAAGCAGTAACAAAGTCCTCCGGCACAGAAAAATTCTTCGCAGCTTCTCAGTAAAATAAGCTTAATTTTTGCCTTGCTAAACTCAAGAGAGAGAAAGGGGAGTTAAATACTGTTGAAAGCAGATATGATGCAAGATATTAAAGAAGCTAGCTTCTTTTTACAGACATTTTAAATAAGATGTTCTCCCTAATTTTATTGTAGTCAATTCCCACAGTCACTGTTAAGGGCACTCTCCCACCAATATGACATCCACCAGCCAGAGAGGGGGAACACTAAGGCTTCTTCTGAGACAGCTCTGACAGCTGACCGGATCTTTTCAAACTGCTACTTAGTCAACACCGGGGGAGTGGTGAAACACTGAGGAAAGTGTTGTTGCATGAGCTCACAGATGCTGATAATGGTGAGCAACGTCACTATGCTCCCCGCCCCACCACCAAAAAAAAAAAAAAGGTTTAAAGTATTATGCATAATTTTGTACAATATACAGGAAATGCAACATTGATAAGTAACTGTGGTACAACTGAAATACAAGACTTCATGATGTGTTGTTACATAAAAATCACTGCGAGAAAGAAAACGGCTGAGTACTTGAAACATGTTGTTGATATCCACGGGTAAAGCAAGGCCGATGTAGTCATCCGAACTACCATAGGTGGCACTGGACACCATGGAGCGCACAGAGGAGGAACGATGCAGTGTCGTCTGACTTATGGGACTCAATAGGTCCTCCTTATCCAAAGACGCAAAGCTCAGAGCCTTCAGGAACCTGTTGACACAGGAGAACCGAGTCAGTGGCAGGACAGAACAGAAACATCAAGAGAGGAACGAGACGAGAGAGAAGAGAGAGAAAAGTGATCAATACCCGATTTACACAACTGCTTTTAAATTGCTTGTTTACATTAGGAATTACTTACTCAGGAGACTACCATAGCCACTAAAGAGTCACTGGAGTGTTAAAAGGTGGCACATGCCACGCATTCAGATGTGGATAAGCTTATAGGCACACAGGAAAAGGTCTTGCACAGTTGTTTCTCTATACTAGCTTAGTAAGATTAGCAGGAGGAATGGATGGTCTTGCCTGCAGGACTGAGGAAGCATTAAAAGGACAGAAACAGGGATTGTGATAAATCAAAGGGGTCCAAGCATTTTGATAAAGGGCTGCACTGAGGCATGAGTATATATTTATATATGTTTCCCCCTAAAAAAAWTAAAAAGGACAGAACCGGTCTTTCCAAATGAAAGAGAGCTGCCAGCTCCCAGGGTGATCCACACGCCGGGGGAGAAGAGATCGGCGACGGCGCCCGGCTGAGCCCAGGCCCAGAAAGCTGAAGCGCTTTTTAGAATACCTGAGAGGGACCATCAGAAACAGTTTGCATTATTGTCAAAGTGGAGTCCCAAAGGGGCTTACATCAGGGACACTCAGTTTAAAACTACATTCTTCCTTCTTTAAAGGAATTCTGTATCACTTATACATGGTTGTACATGTTCACTTAGACTTGTGATGACTTGTGGCATGTTTCCCTTTACTGAATACTGAAGAAAGAACAGTTCACTCATTCCACGAGCACTTACTACTGAAGTCTAAAATGTATGCTTATTTTCACCAAACAAATAAAGCTGTATAAATAGCCTTAATAAATAAATACGTGGCTATTTTTAAAGGGAACTGGTTTGTGGAAGGTCTAAAACACCCCCACCATTAAGTAATGGAAAAATAATTAAAAGTACAATAGCTGGAAAAGTTAGGAATAAAAAAAATAATGGATTTTTTTTTTCATATATTAAAAATAGGTTCTTGAGGTGAAGCTTGATACAAAGCAGAGTTGTTTTTATGACCCAAAGTTGATTGTTTTTCCTTGAGCCTTTTGATACCTATTAAAGTTAAGTATCTGCCAGAATGAACTTGTTCTTTTTATCCATTTGTACTTATATTTAAAGTTACAGAACATTTACAAAACAGGTTCCTGCCAACACTCATGTGATAGCTGCTAATTMCAGTGGTTCCACCATCACTCAATTTTCTAACGTCATGTTTCCAMGAAACTGTCAATTCTATTTTACCACTAGCTTAATATCAACTGGGCCCTAGTGGAAAGAGAGGTACTTTGTTCATACTGCACATGACCGATCATAGTCTTGTGACATTACCATTTTGGTGAGYCAGGGCAGTCGACATCCAACACCTTAAATGCTTAAGCGACCTTAACTTGCCCTCCAATGTGTTTACCATCGTGCTATTACACACTTCACTTCAGTAAGTCTTACGCGTTAGAGTGTCACAACTTCTGCGAGGATCAAATGAGATGAGATCATCAACTAAGTGACAATTAAATTTTATGCTGATTGATTCAATTATTATTGATTTTAGTTGATAACATCAATTAATTGTTAAACCCCTAGTTGGAAACAGCATGAATCAAGAGAGACAGGCTCTCCAGAGGGTGCCATGAGCTCCCTGACCTGAAGTCTATATACAGAAACTGGGAACGGACCAAGGTCAGGAAGAGTGAAGGGCCTCAGCTAGTCAAACATCGGCCTCTTCTCTCTGTTGTGGTCACTGCAGTACTTCCTCTCCCTGAAGGCCAACACAGAGATTGAGRAGGAGCTTCATCCCATATGCCATTGGGCCCTAAAAACACCTAGACCTACAGCATAGACTTGCTTGTACAACACTCATTCACCTACCTCCCTGTTAACATACCCATACACCACAGATTTTTTAAATATTTAGTCTAAATAAGAAATAGCTTCATCCATGTGGCTGTTTCCATGCTGAACATTCAATCACACTGTAATACTATAGCATTTATACTTATATAAATGCCATATATACTTGATTAYATAATCACRCATACATATACACTTATATAAATGCACTGCATATCAACTGTACTACTACAAATTGTACTTTGMMCAATGACAATGAYGTTGAATGAATTTTATTCAAATCAAACACAATAAAGGCTTTCAATTTCTTTATGACTACCTTAGTCTTATGCTGCACATATCTGCATTTTATTCCAACTATATACATGTCATACTTTAGCTGCCACCTAACTTTTATATTCTCTATATTATATTTTTCCATCTCTCCTTTTTTCTTGCATATTCTATTATATGTATATTCTATTTTTATGTATATGTATATTTTATTTTTATGTATTATTCTATTTTTCTATTCTCTATTTCTATTTTTATGTATTATTTTATGTATTGTATTATATTATTTATTCTATTTTATTTTATTACTTATTCAAACTTGCAGTTTGGCTTTAACTAATTTTTGAATTAGTAGTTTTAAAAGTAGGGTCTGTGACACATGGGGCATGCAGTTGATTTCTGTCTGTGGAACTTAAAAAAATTAAAAGCTCTATAGCTGAAACAAATAGCTAAATATTAATGCGAACATTTAAATATCAAGAAAGATTATTTAATTTATTTGTTTATGCTTACAATAGTGTGTGTATTGTTTTTATATGCATGTTGCACTTTCTGCACTGAGTAATTAAGTGTTGTTGAAGAACTGCAAAAATCAATAAAAGTCAGTTAGCCTGGGAATATAGAAAAATACTAATCAAGGGAGCAAAAAGCATAGTTATATATATATATAAAAAGACCTTTCAGACCTTCTCGGTGTGAGTCTGGAGTCCAGGCTGCCAGCTTTCATGGTGATGGTGTCGGTGAAGAGCACATCTTTGGCAGGGGAAGCCAGCGCCTCACTGTGGGAGAGGGATGGGTGGATGCGCTGCTGCTGAAGACGCTTGAGAGTGGCGTAGCCCAGTGCATCCCTGGGGCTCGTGTACATGAAACTGCAGTCCGTCAGACTGGTGATTGTGGTGACGGAGGGTGATTTAAGAGATTGTGCCCGGCGTGGCAATGTGTGAGATGAGCCTGGTGGAACCAGCAGCACTGAGTTGGATTTGGAAAGGGGGAGGTGATTGGACTGGGGGGTGAGTGAATGTAGGGTCCGGATAGTTTGTGCACTGACCACTGTGCTGAGGCTTACGCAGTCCGTGTCAATGGTGGACGAGTCTGTGGCACCCGCCGCTGTTTCCCTGGATGGGCTAGAGCTCATAGAGCTGATTCCACTGGTCGTCGTGTCCGTGTTGAAGCTTTGGCTTCGGCTCTTGAACTGAGCCCCGCCTCCAGAGGTAGGTCCATCACCTGCCAGCCTCTCACGACTAGTCTGCTCACGTTGCATGTCTCCTCCTGCAACGTTGCGCTCTGTAACCCTGGGCAGACGTGACTCGGTCTCCCCAATGCCATCCTGCTGSTCATCCCCTTTACTCCCAATAAATGAGGTCTCTAAGGTGACTGATGGGCTCTTGGACAAGTCAGAAAACACCGGGCTGAACACATCCCCCTGACCTGGGGAGTACACAGACGGTTCTGTGACTGTGCGGTTCCTCCTCAGGCCTCCTATTTTGGCCTCGCCCATCAGCTTATTGCTGCTGCCGCTGCTGCTGCCTTTAGGGTCGCTCGTGCTGCGTGGCTTCTTTCCGGAGAGAGAGATGAGGAAACGATTGCGCACAAAGCGGCTGGATGCCAAAATTGTAAAAGGGCTGCGGTCCTTTAGTAGCTTGGACCTCATGTACAGTGGCTGCTCTTCAGACAGCTCAGAGCAATCTTTATCATCATCCAGGATGTACATGCCTAAAAAGTAGAAACCATGCCAAACAAAGGTGCTTTTAGAAAAAGAAAAAATCTGAAAATAGGGCTGTTAAATATTATTTACATTTTAAAGCATCTGCAGAATTTAATGCAAACTAGTTACCAAACATAAATCTATTGAAATGATTATAGCCATAACTTTTCTGTTTAATTGTACCTTTTGTCTCATGATAGAATTACAGTACATACACATGTGGAATATTTGGCATAGCGTCAATCACTTTTTAATTAGTAGAGAAAAAGAAACTACAGTGAAAACTGTTAGCTTGTAAATCTTTAAAGCGCCATCTAGTGACAAAAGTGCCATCTAGGAAAAAAGCAAATTTACACATATAAATCGCTTCACAATATAAGTAGCATGGCCAGCCAGATGACTAAAAAATGTGACTTATAGTCTGTAAAATATGGCATATCAAGTACGTATTTTATTGCCATCACTCTTTTACTGTTTATTCACAAATGGTGTTTGAGTAGATATATAATGCCACAAATGCATTGCCATAACTTTGTGTCTGATGATTAAGAAGCTTTTGAAAAAGCACTTACTGGGCTGGGTGGAGTCACTTTCACTGTTGTGTCTAGAGCTAGTGGACTCGGAGTTGAGGCTGAGGGTGCTGGGCACTGATGAGAGCAGGGTGGGGGGAGGTGGGGGCTGTTGCTCTACCTCATCAGGCACCACAGGCCACTGCTGTCTACGACTGTGTCGCACCGAATCCCAGCCCTGCAACTTCAGCAGTTCACAGCCCTGCTTTGTCTTAGAGATTAGACCGAGTACATACAGACATGTCCTGAAAGAGACAAGGGACATAGAAGAACATGAATCAAAGGTCGGTTTAAAGTGATTATATATCTAACAACATACACAGTACATAGCATTATCAATATACTGGATACACACCCCCGGATGGAGAGAACCTCACAGTGGTGGGCCAGAGCCACAATATCGGGAATTACATTCTCCTCTTGTAGCAGGTTAAGACCCCAGTTGGACGTGCCAATATTACCCTGGACACAAACATAATTATCAACACTAASCATTTTCACTTTTTCAAATATGTTTTCCACCCCATGTTGGAGAACTGTACTAACCAAGGCCCAGAGAGCAGCTTTAAGTTGTTTGATGCCTTCCCAGGTGTCCAGCACTGGGGATCGCACAGTGTAGCTTAGGTCGGGTACGATATTCTATCAAAAAAAGAGAAAGACATGAAGCATAAGCAAAATGAAATAATTATGACGGGTAAAATTTCAGAAGGAACCCACTCTCACCTGAGCTTCTAAGAGATGGCAGCCTGTTTTATCATGCACAAGCTGACCATATAAATGCACAGGAAGATAGACATTTGGCCTCTGCAACCTGCAAACCAAATGAAACATTTATTGGAATTACAATGAGAACAAAATTCTTAGCAATGGAAAGTTGGGGGACAAAAAAAAAAAATTATAGACCTTTGGTTGCTCCGTCGTACATAGTTGTCTCCATCGACAGGTTTGCGGTATGTAGTGAGAGCCTCATTTAACTGCTCCTCTATTAGATCCACATACTTGAGGTTATATTCCTGGACAGAAGCAGGAGGCACACAGTATACCGTTAGCAACGTCAAAGAACAAGGTATATTAAACCTAAACAAGTTCTTAAATAAACATTGTGTAATTATTTTTAGACTCAGATAAACAATAATAATGCTAAGTATACCACAGTGACGTTGAATTCTCATATCCGATTGGCCAGAAGGTGTTAATTTATTTTCTATAACAGCAGCTGAAAAGCACAGATCTTTTTAATGTGTTCTAATTCTATATTATTTCCATAGTAACAATTCATTCATAGGGACCTTTAAAGAGGATGTCCAACATACAGTTGTTTAAACCTAAGTAAACAAAAGCATTATGTTAATTAACTTAAAGCATTTTGTAAACAGATGTTAATTTAACATTGCAAAAGCACTGCTTTGTCCCATGACCGCTTTGTAACAGTCAGTAAGTTTTTTTTTTTCCCCCATAAGAAAACCTTCTTGCAACCATATCAGCCAAATTGTAATCGCTTGGTCTCTTYACCCTGCGAGAGAAAAATCTAATTATCTCTGTGACTCTTATTGAGACATGGATATTGGTACCAGATGGGCTAGTTTGAGCATTACAAAACGTTCTGATT